>DWOC01000059.1:0-11612 GCA_018250775.1 Helias cama
TTTAAGCGTTCCTATTTTATTTATGTACCTACGTGAATTTTGGGCTAGTGACTCGGATAATATCCATTAATTATACAGATAGTCAAAATGGATTTAAAAATTTAAAAGTAACAAAAATGTTTTTAATTTTATATAAAAACTAGTGGTCCGCCTACTGGTCCATATTCGACCATTGTTAATTTTTTAAAGCTGTTTTTGCAGGGCTATGATATGGGGTTCTTCAAAAAGGGCGTAAAAAGAGCTTTCCTTGCGAGCCGGCAACGCACTTGTGACCCCCTTGGTGTTGCTCGTGTCAATAGGCGACGATGACCACTTACCGTCAGGTGGCGCGTACGCCTGATTGCCTGCTTTATAGCAATAAAAAAAAACATTTGATTGAATTTTTTATGTAAAATGTTAATAATTATTAGCCATAGAGAATTGCAAATAGCTGGTTATTTCTATTCATGTTTTATGCGCACTTTATTTTGTTCCTTTCAATTTCATTTTTATATTATTTTATATATTGATTGGTTATTTTATTTTCATATAGCTTGCAATTTTTTTATATGTGGATTTTAATTCAAGAGCATTATCACGTTTTTATAAAAACTAAGTTATGTGACATGAGGAGAAAAAGAATTAGAGAAATGGAGTACACATTTTGTAACTGGAAAAGGTCGCAATGACACTCCATATTCCCTTGAATTTAAATTTAATAAATTTATTCACCCCACAGATGAATATCAGTGAATATTTGAAAGAAATAACATTATGCTCAGTTGCGGATATCGAGTCGTTCGAACCAATTGTAAGATTAAATATTTTCACGACTCGCTTTTTTACCTCACGAATTTTACCGCTTTGAGTATAATACAGATTTCACTGACTGTAAAACATCTATCAAAAATTTGGAATTCATATATATACAATTCATTTTATTATTGTTATAAATATTATAATTCAATAAGTGTGTGCAGTTGTTAGCGATAGATAACAGTCCTTAAGCCTGGCCAGAGACCCCACGGGTGGATTGAGAACGTCTGCCACAGGTTGGCCGATTACCCGTATTTCCACCGATCCGCATTGGAGCAGCGTGGTGGAGTATGCTCCAAACCTCCCCTTGTTCTGGGGAGAGATCCGTGCCCAGTAGTGGAACATATAAGGGTCGTATCCAAGTGCGTATACAAGTTAAGTGCTCACAAATTCAATTCTAAAGAATCCTTTAATTCCATTAGTTCCCATGGCTGGTTTTAAGTCTTCTTTACTAAGTTTCGCTGCGCTCGTCCTTCAGACAATTTCGTCGCGTATTGTCCTTAAACTGCAGCATCTTTGAGAAAATGCTTTAAATATTAACTTGTAAGTCAGTTCATTAAAGGAATATATTAAGAGATGTAATGAAAAATATTAAAGTTTCTATTCTTATGGAATTTGTAACGCTTCTTTGTTGTTCATTTCTCGATAACTCCATGGCTTTTTGTAAATTGAGGTATCATTTTTATACCTAACCTATTAATTAATAACCTATTGATAACCTATTAATCACCAAAAATGTCGTAAGATCCTTACAATTTAATATCGTAACGATATTATCTTGAATTGTAGAATGAAATGGTGTAGGTATATACAACTATAAAACTAATTATGTCTCCTCCTCTAATAGGTATCTATTTTGTAAGTTTGAAAAATACTAAAACAACGATGTTCTTACCAAATTAAATAATTTCGTGGTGAAAGTTGTTTCAGCACTTGTTTTTAATAACTGCGTCTGTGACATAATATTTAAGTGTTGCTTACAATTAACGCCACAGTTAATCTAAGTCGGTTATAACTATCAAAATATTGTGATCCGATAAACAAAATAACAATACTCGAATTTTCTGATTTTTTATTATCGCATTTACAACCTCCGCAACTTATAAGAGCAGCTCTGTCACTTAGAATCTGCGCATGCGTACTCGCGTCAGTACTACGCTGAAAGCAGTACTCTCTGAGACCCGATTCAACTCAGACCTGGGCAATATAAGCGGGAAACAGGAATATGACTTTCGGCGCCTTACGATATGATGTGATCGTATGAATTTCAAACAGCATCCCTGGACAAAACTTTATGAGGGGGAGATGCAAATTCCTGGAACATTGCCGTCATGAAATTTCGCGCGTCTAAAAGTTTGAGATGTCTTAAAACTTTTGCAACTATTTGCATATGTTAAATATTTATGACCGTGTGGTGAATAAGAAACAGTGTTAGCGAAGTTTGTGGAGTGTTGTATTTTAAGTTGTATTAGACTCTTGGAGTTGACATTAGAACATAAGTAGTTAACCGTAGCTCGTGGGATATTTTCGGGAGTTCGGTAAGTGAAGTTTTTGGCAATATTAAAAAAATTTAAGTAGTTTTAAAATCGTTTTAAATTTACAACGCGCGTGATAACAGTTAGATGTAAAATAATTTTATGACTTTTTAAGCACCGGCTATGAACCCGAGGATTTATCACGAGGCTATAACTTTTCCAATAACGCCAACGTTATAGTTGTTTACGACTTTTCGCGTTGATTTTTGCTGCAATTAATTTTATCGGTACTTTATAACGGACAATTGTCCAGTATTTTAAAATTATTATTGAAAATTTAACACATTTAGCTTTTATAAGTCAATATAATACTAAGAGTCATACAATAATTGCGTATTGTTTTCATTATTTAAAAAAAGACCATAGTTTTGCTTAGGAAACTTTAGAAGATAATGTAATTTACCTGGTGCGTACAGAGAACAACGAGGACCTAAAATTATTTCGAGACAGTCATCTGCATTCAGCAAAAATTTCTTCCTCTTTTCTAATTTTAAGGTTGAGATTCGATTGGAATTTTGCGATATAGGTGCATCTCCGTGCGTTTTTGGAGCCGGGTGTCCAAATACGAGCTACATTCACATTCACTCCATAAAATACAAGTGCAACTATAATAGCTTATTTAGATGCTATAACCATCATCTTCCGATTTTGAGTAATCTTTTTTGTGGATATCCGCAATTGCTCACCGTAATAGACTACCCTAATCTTCTTTTTTCTAAGAAAAGACGCTACCCTCCAGTGGGTTCTAATGGGTTGCAGGCATTTTTATTTAGAACTTTACGTGCACGGCTTGTAACTTCTCGGGACTAGATAGTCTTTAAATGTATCTGATAAGCACTAATATTAAAACAGTATTATATATTTCTTTAGTATTCTATGGCGGCTCTAGGTCTACTATAGGGACGGTTTTAAAAAAAGTGACTATCAATACCACAAATGTGGTGGTAAACCTATTTTGGCCCTCTTTCACTGCCTTACTTCATGCTGCCTGTTTTGGTTATGTAGATGTGGCACTTTATTCCTACCGACAATAAAAAGATCTAACTTAGGATTAGTATACTATTTGAGGTTTTGTGTATTTACGCGAACATGGGTCCATAGCTGTGGGAGAGTACGCAACTGTATCCGAGCCCCCGGCAATAGACGTAGAGAGGAACGCTGTGCGGTTTTAGTCGGTAGGAGTCCGGCATAACACTTCAATATGTATTGTATGTGAGGGTATCCATGATATCTCACGTAAATTAACCGGTGTGCACGGGTGGTACTTGCCATCAGGTGGCATGCCTGTTTTCTACTAACTTTTAAAACTTACCATTTATTCCACGTAGCTTTGCCCGCGTATAGAGTAGCCTATGTTATTCTCTAGCCTCTTACCTATCCAGACACAAAAATAATTTCATAAAAACGCTCCGTTGCGACGTGAAAGGAATACATAAATTATTTGTTTTTTTTTCGCATTTACAATATTAGCAAGGAGTAAGGATAATAACACTAGTAGGTGCCATGTTTTGTAAACTAAAAACGTTCCTTGGTTTGTTATAATCTGATGTTACACCTAACCTTTTAAGGGTTTCGACACGGAAATCCTACAAGTTTTGTAAAGTAAGTTTAGTTTTCTGCTTCCCCTGATTTGGTTTCAATTGAAGACCTACGATTTCGTTAAAAGTTTCTAAATCTGTATTGATATTTGATCTTTATTAAATTATTTCGTGTACTTTAGAAATTGCTGTTGTAATTAAGCTACGCTTTAATTTTTAATCAATTTCGACGTTTCCTTTCTATAAAATTGACGAGACTTTATACTTATGTACGTATTTTGAGGTTCATAAATATTTTAGTAAGCGATGTGTTGTGTTTCTTTAAAAACACTTAAGGGTAAGTTAACCTATTTGGTTTATGTGCGTTAACAACGCGCTCATGAGAACTAAGATGGTGGCCTTAAATAAATTGTCCACGGCAGCCACACTGCTCACCATCAAATCTGGATTAAATTTTATCAAAGTGAATTCTGTTTCGTTGTGCACAAACCAGTTATATTTTGGAACATGTCTAATTTTAACTGTTACTGGCTGTTAATATATTTAATTGGCGTGGGTCTTGAAATAAAATTCCATGAAGAAACGTTTTTATTTTTTCTTATAATTTTTCCATCAGGTCTTTTAGGTAATTTTTAAAAGGCGCTTTTTTATTAGTTAAAACAGATTGCAAAAGTTTGTGAGGAAATTAGGATGTTCGTTATTCGTCGTATACATTTATTAGGCACGTGGTTTTGGCAATTGGTAAATTTCTTGAGCAATTATTTATTTTTTGTATAGAAAATTGTGGAAAATTTGTTTCATGTGACGATATCACAACGTAGAATTGATTGACTTAGATGAGGTACATATTTAATGTAATAGTTTATTATTTAAATGTGTAAGGGTAGCATGAAGGCACGTTCATTGTTTACGATTTGGCATTTGGTGTTCGGTCGTATGCTCGAAAGTCGGAATCTACTTTAACTTTTCACCCTAAGTTTATTCTGACTTGGTACCAAAAAAAGCTGCTTTGTATGTAATTAAAGTCAGAAAACAAAATTCAACAATTACTGGTTATTTGGTTCGAAACTGTAGTCATCTGTGCAGTATAGTTTTTCTTTATGAGGTAATTTTGGAGGGCTGGTTAATAGCGCCATTAAGGAAAGTATCCGATAAGAAACTTGTCCCGCTAAGATTTGTCGGCCAATTAAGGTTTTTAGTCTTCAGCATCACGAGAGTTAAATCGGATTTATCTTTATGTTCTTTAAGCCAATGTGTCTTTTTAATAGCAGTGGGTTGAAGATCCGCGATTATTCCTATTACATTGTAATATTAATGCTTCTTTTCTGGGTAGTTTTTTTTCTAAAGATGAAAGTATTCCTTCGTGATTTTTTGGTTCACGGTGTTATGATGTCTTTAAGGACTTTCAATATTTTAGCGCACATAACAAACTTCTAAAAATATATTTCTCAACTTAGTATAAGAAACATATTTGTATATACATATGGTTTTAGAACATATGGTTTTAGAACATTATACAGGGCTGTGGGGCATGTAGATTTTCTCAATATAGCAATGGAAGATAGTTTAAAATAAATCGATGGAGCTGATTTCAATCCAGACTTCCGGAAACAGAAGATTGACTGGAACGAATTTCTTGCTGAAGAACGGGTTAAGAGAATGGCGGTATCCCGGGTACGCGACGATGGCTCTATCACCTGGAAACTACAAAATTAAAATGTTAATTGATTAGAAAAATATTCCATAATGGTTTGTAGAGGAAGACGGGACAAAAGAATTGCAGCTAAGAATTATTTTTCTAATTTGTTACTTCAAAGTTTAATATCGTCTTGGGCTCGATGATTAAACCCAGATATCTGTTTGTGGCGTCTTCGTGATATAAAATTAAACAGCTAACTAATTTCTGAATACTTTAATAGAAACTTTCACAGAGGCAATTTTGAGTTTTGATTGAGTTTTGCCATTGATAGTAAAGTTTTTACTTTGTTACTTTGGGTCAATTCAAACACACGACTTTCTGATTGCAAAATATGTGATGAGGCCATGTTATCATAACCAGACCGGGATTAAATAGTTATCAAACAATTGTTGTGGAGTAACTTTTATTTTTAAAACCAAGTTGCCTCGTAACAGCGAAAAGTTGTATTAGTGTCTGCAGCAGATCTAGTACCGGCTGTATTGTGCCTAGCAATCATCTATTGAATTGACAGACATTCAACAATAGTTTTTCTACCTTGGGGGCTGGCAACAAATCCCTAAGATGTTAATCGAGAAATGAATCAAACAAGTTTTATAGGTCATTACCAAATAGTGGTCTATCGTTAAACATTGAGTATGGTGGCGTAGAGAAAACAAGAGAAAACGTCCATTTACTTAATTAATACTATTACTGTACGAGGTATAGTTTGCAATAACATTCCGGGAACACGTTATGGACATCGCTTCCTGTAATGGTGATTGTGGCTTTTCCAACATTGATTAAGGGAAGTTTTCTAGCGTGATTTCGGTTATCGTACACTGGCTATCAATGCTTGTATGACAATTAATGAAAGTGTGAAGTTTGCCTAAGTACATTAATAGATGTTGGTTTTTTGAAAATCAAATGCTGCACGGTGGGCCCCATGTTGTTGCCAACAGAAGAGAAACTGAATTTAGTCCATTAGGTCCGCATTTTAGCCTGCATTAGTATTTGTATATTCTAACCTAATATATCCCTCTGAGACTATGAACTTCATATTTCAATTACGACTTAAAGAACCTTAAAATGGCGCGGTAAAAACATCAAGTGGAACGCGTCGGAAGTTTAAAAAAGTTTAATAACGTAAAACTTATGTCAATTTATGATGCATAAAAAATCTGTGTTTTTAACATAAGCACTGCTTTCATGTATGCGCATAAAACACGCACACATATCTTGTCAGACAATAGCAGCCAGTCGTCACGTATATAATAATAGCACACAGCTAAGAACTTTGATGAACTAGCCCCGCAATGTAAGAAGGCTTAAATATGTACCTATGTAGTCTGTTTTAAAATTATTTCTTGCTTTTTGTATTGAAGTCGGTTTTGTTATTTGTTAAATAATAATCACGCACACACTCAAATATAGTTACGCTGTTTGCGTGCCATCCTTAGTATGGTGTGCGTTGTGTTTGATCGCGCGCATTCAAGTACCTACTATACTGTAGCTCGCTCGGATTTGCTGCTCTCACTGGCCACTTTATTTGTATAATGGACATTATTCAAAGCGACCATAACATTAAAGGATGTTACGGAGACAACTCTATGCATCAAACAAGTAGGCAATTAAACTCACCGAGTGGCCTTAGCTGACCTACTCGTTCTTTACTCTGCCGGGACTGTGGACTCTCGGGGGATGAGAGAAATTTATACGCCACATTACCTATTCAAAAAGGTCTCCCGGCAACAAAATAAAATGGGATCGATGGAGAGGCAAAATATAAATAGCAGTTGTTTCACGTTCGCTCCCTTCGTATCATGTCAAATGGTTTTTTGTGTTTTTCAAACGTACAATTTGTAACTGGGCCCCGTAACTTTTATTGCGCGATTGACCGCTTTGTTGGAGGGGGGACTATAATATAGTCCCCCTATGACTGTGCGATGAAAATTGTAAATGCCACTTTGTAAGGGTGTATGTGTGTCTGAAACATTATTCTCATAAACAATTATTTGAATCTTTGACTTTGTGCAGTTCTGTTCTAACATTGAGCTGGATATGAACATCGACATGCCGTAGGAGTTATGTATTTAGAAACAGAAGTATAATAGAGTAGTGCATGCGAGCGAAGCCGCGGACGGTAAACTAATGTGTGTGTGTGTGTGATGTGTGGTAGAACCATTATAGCTCGCACGGGGATGTACTACTATGTTACCGCTACACTTTTGACTCGGCTTCAAGCAAGTAAGACTTGCTTGCTTGTTGTATCAGTAAGGTAAGTGTGGTTGTTAAAGGCATTTTCTTCGAAACCTTAGTCCATATGGCTAACGATGCTTCGAAGTACGGCCTTGAATAGGATTTCTATCCTATTGAGAATGGACCAAATGGACATAAATGTAACTCGCCCGAGTATTTTGTTACCATTGCCCCCGTAATCGACTCTTAGGTAATCAATCCAAAAACGTTTTCAGTTCAAAAACTACTCTTAACAACTTATATAATATAATTATGTACAAAAGAAAGCTGCCGCTCTACTTAGCTAAGTTATCCTAGCTTAATAGCCACTATTATTTGGCACGTAGCCAACTAATTAAAGTTTGTGGGAATGCCAATTCATTAAATGACTTCTTAGTATCGCGTTTTCCACTCCGAAGGACAGTGCTGTCTCTTAACGACTTCATTGACCAATGACAGTGATGGAAGAGCGAGGAAACGAGTGTCGGAGGCAGTGAAGTATGTTGAAGGAAAAACAGGACAAAGAACTTCAAAGAAATAAGTACCTCATTACTCTTCAATAGGTAGAACTTTTAAGCAATGCGATATTTGCGACTTATGATGAAAGTTTTGAGGACTTTCTAAATCATAGCTTTTTCAAAGCACGCGAAGTCTACGTTTTCTCGTAGGTATGTACCTACTAAATCTTATCAATTTACAAAATAAAACAGAAGGAAGTTTTTTGTTCCTCGAATATTTGGCTGCGACCCTTACATGTCCCACTGCTGGTCACGGATCCCTCCCTAGAACAAGGGAAGGCTTGGAGCATACTCTACCGCCCTGCTGCAATACGGATTGGTGGAGATACGGGGTAGTGGCCAACCCTTGTCGGACGTTTCAAGAGTGGAGACCGACGGCTTAGGGTGTCCTCCGAAGCACGGTAGCGCGCATGTAATTCGTCACTAGCACCCATCCAGGTGCTGACCGCGCCTGACGTTGCTTAACTTTTCGATCACTTGCGATCTACTCACTCAACTGAACTATGCGTGCTTTAAATATTTCCTAAATACATATTTACCTAGATATGCGTTTGTACCTTATACGTAAATATCATATCTGCTCAGACAATGTAGTAAAAATTATATTAACGTACATTGTAAAGACATGTAAAACATAATTATCTCATTTTGTATTTTTTTTAATTCGCTCTTAAGTTTGCGCAGTTGGACAAAAATGCGTTGAATTCAGAAATGTTTTCATTACGTGGAGGATTTATGTGGGGCTTGTCTTGCATAAACAGGGCCCTTGATTTTTTGCTTTAAATTACACTGCGGGTACAGTACAATGGCTGAAATTGCGGTCTCTTACCCAAGCAGGGTGCGGGTTTAAATCCCAGTTGCATATTTGGTATGTGACTTCTAAAGTATGCATCTTTATTTTCAATTTATGTCACGTCATTTTTAAAAATCAAATATGACAAGTTTTATTATGCATATTCAACGTAAACATTAACATCATAATGTTAGTTGTAGAATATGTCCTTTCCTAGACATTAAAGAATTTCCAATAAAATTTCATCGCTATCGTGAAAACATAACAGGAATGTAAATCTGTTTAGATTTACATTTTGATTTATAATATTACTTTAAATAGTATTGACTAAATACCACTCGCTTTATCAGTGACAGAAAACATTGTAAGTCCTCTGTAAAGTTCCTTTAACTTGTGATTCTAAATAAAATATGGCGAGATGCCCAAAATGGTTGACTAGTTCTTCTTAAAATTGAAAAACATTGACAAAATAAAATAAAGAATATTTTTAGGCAAAAATTTATTCAATAAAGCTTTTACTAACCTTTTTTACTATTCCAAAAAGAAGTAACGTAAATCTAAAATGTACTAAAATTGAGATCTTTTCAACACGCCGCAATAATTTCACAAAAATCTTTGAATTGAATTATATAAATTGCCGCTATATGAATTGTACATTTTCAGTACAGTTATTTAGTTGAACCGAGCTTTTTCAATACAAAAGGTAGGTAACCTACAAGTATAATTAATTTATGTTAATTTATTTCAATGGACTGTGAACGATTGGTATTAAAAAATAATGTGATGTGTAATATCGTTAATGAAGATTGCGCTCGCCGTTTATACTCTAATTAATTAAAACTGATTAATTAAAACGTTTTAATTTCAAATATGAAATATTGAAGTGTAGATGCTCATAAATTAATAACTCTGAAACATTTATTTTGTCCGTGACCATATAGGAATTATGTATAACGCAATTTCAGAACATAAATTCTGTTATGGGTAACAGTTTGTATGGGTAATAGTCTCTGGGACAGCACAACACACTCATTATTGAATTATTGTTAAATCAACCTCTGATAATACATCGATTTTATGTCAGGTTAAAAGTGGTAACCATGCCTACAGTGACCACCTAATATCAAGCCATTGTGATGAAACCTTGGCGTTGGCATGATAAAAACTTACATGTACATTAAATTAAAAATACACATATATAAATGTCGTACAACAATTAGACGCATAATTTTTAACAAAAATGGGAGCCTAGACTATTGGCTAACCTAGAGATCTACCACCTCCGCTCTTCCCACGAGCCCATGCCCTGGGGTGCTTCAAGAAGCGAGTCCTTTCTTATTCCTCCTTGACCGGCATAGCGTTAATCCTTGGCGTTCCTTGGTGTTGCAGAGGTGAAGCAAATTTCAACCTAATTGCTTTGTACGGATTGTAGAAAAATTTGCTTATGCTGGGTCAGGAATAAATTTGTCTGATAGTACCTACATTTACGGTACGGCTTTCCCGTTAAATATCAAGGTGACCGTCTGCTCGTTTCTTCGCCGATTGGCAAAAAAAAACCGGCACAATAAACTCACAGAGCCGTTTTAAAAACAATACTTAGATAGATATACTAATTTACCAGAAACAAAATAAGATGAACAAAAAAACGGTCTACAAACACATCATTACTGTAATAAGTATTGTAAACACTATGATGACAGCAACAATGTCGACAATATTGACATGGTTTAAAATAAGATTGACCTTTAATATAATTTGCAATACCCACCCCACATCTTAAAACCTCTGTAGGCAGTGAGGCGGTGGCGACCTCGTCGGGCCCGTTCAGTCGTGAACCATATATCGCTGGGTTCAGTCAACTGGAAGCTTTGTTAAGTGTTATTATTTATTACAAAACTATCACTGTCATTACTTTTCTAACAGTATTATATAGGAATCCAAGAGTCTATATATTCTGTTTTTTACATGGCCAGGCCAGACATGTAAGTTTCTTTACGGTGTTTTCTCGCACTGAAAAAGCAGATTACCTATATAGCTATATAGCTATTTAATTACAAAGCGTACGTCATTAAGTGATTGATAGTCATTGTAGGTACTACAACCTTAAGTAACTTTTGTCACTAAAAAGTATTACTTTTATCGATGCCCGTTTGGCTGACGTTCGTTCAGGCGAGAAATATTGTTCGCTCGGTCAACCGTCCGCTGCACAGCTGCACGTAAATAATGTTTGGTTAAATAAATGTCCGTGATTGTGAGCAATCAATCAACCGATTGAATTTAGGGTTTCCACGCTTCCAACTAGCACGCGTCGATTGTTTATTTGGGTTAAACTGTTCAGTATTCATATTTTTATGCAAAAACAGACGTTGGTTTTGATATTTTATTAACACTGAATATATTTCCTTTCTCATCCTTCACTTTATGAAAACCTTGTAAAATATTTATTACTAGTGGACGCCCGCGGCTTCGTTCACGTGGTCTTCAGTAACGCGCATCTTAAGTGTTTATGGTCCAATTAGA
>DWOC01000060.1:0-11604 GCA_018250775.1 Helias cama
GGCGGCGTGGTGGCGGCGGGGCTCGCGCAGGCGGCGTGCGCGGCGGCGGGCGCGGGCGGGCGGCGCGCGCTGCACGAGCGGCTGCTGCGCGCGGCCCTGCGCGTGCCGCTGCATCGACACCACGCCGCCGCGCCCGGCACTCTCGTGCATCGCTTCTCTTCTGACGTGCTTGTTGTTGATAAGGTGGCTATCAAATTGAACTATGAAATTGAATGTAAATAAATTCAATTTTCTACTAGTTGGTAAAGCTAATGCAGTTCGTCCAGGGAAATATGTTACCACCCTCTTGATCCACAGTGAGAAAGCTTATTCATCATGACTTCTGTGTCGAATCGGTGGCGTGGTTGTGTTGTGTGTAAACACTTATTGAGGCAAAAGATGAGGTTTCGTGAGTTTTACGACCTCAGATAGGAATATTACGTTCTATATTCTAGAGGTTAATAGTTCAACATAGAATTACCATAGGAAACCTGTATGCCAATTTGCTACTCACCTACAATTAAAGAGTGTGTTTAATGCTAAAATTTATTACTTTAGGCATAGGCATAAGCAAACTAATTTGTTTTTATTCAAGAAACTTCCAACCGCGGTGAGTCGATGGGCGCAACTGGCGTTACTGTGTGGGGCGGCCATGGTGGTAAATGCTGTGGTTTCGCCGTGGTCCCTGCTTGCCATTCTGCCAGCCTTCGTCATTTACATCTTGTTGCAAAACATTTACTTGTGCAATGCAAGGTATGGTATTATCAATATTACGACTTTTTATTACTAGACAGCGCGGTTTTTTCGTTCGCTTAAAGGTTTTTTTTATATGCACAAGGCCTAATGTCTGAAATTTCGTCTTCTTATTAGAGGCCCGGGTTCAAATGTAAGTGGTACGTACCAAGTACTATAGTCACTAATGAGTTGCAGAGTATAGGTGCTAATTGTTAGAGATTCCGTTATAACTATACTTATATCATGTACAGCGAACTGCAACGGATAGAAGCGAGGAGCGCGGCGAGCGTGGTGTCGCTGGCGACGCAGACGAGCGCGGGCGCGGGCACGGTGCGCGCGGGCCGTCTGCAGCCGCGTCTGCGCGCCGCCTTCTGCCGCCGCCTCGACCACAACCATAACGCGCTGCTGCTGCTCAACGCTGCCAACCGCTGGCTCGGCCTCACTCTGGTAAGCCTTCGTACTGATGAAATACTTCACTGAAAACTTGCTCTGTGCTGTTACTTTACAGTTATCAAGGACGTTCTGCCGCCGCCACGGCCACATGCACAATACGAGGTAGTGAATATCGTAAATAACAATAGAAAATTATGAGACTCGCCTACGAGATTGTAAGGAGGAGAGAAGTTGAAGGTATATTTTGGCAATAAACATATCTTATTTTTTCTGTTACGTTGTTCTTTGAAACTCAGTAGATATTTATTATCTTAGTGGTAAACTAAGTGACCTAAGTGATTTAATCAAGACATTATACCACCACTTATTAACTTGTACATTATGTTCCCTCATGGCACAGGATCTAGTGGGAGCTGGCAGCGTATGTGCCGCTCTGGCGCTGGCGCTGCACTGCGGCGCGGGCGCCCGCGCTGGCCTGGCAGGAACTTACGCGCTCCTTCTGCCAGCGTATCTGGCTCACCTCGCCAAATGCCGAGCCGACCTCCATCTGCAACTAGCGGCAGTCGAACGACTGTTGCGCGACTCAAACGTGCCGCTTGAAGACTATAGAGAAGAATGTAAGTATTTATGATTCAATTGCCTAGTGTCCTATAAATAGTAATTTTACTTCTTACCGATAATTACACTTCTATCTATATAAGAAAAAGGCAGCAAAGGGTAGTAAATCTACAACACTGTGTGCCACAATATCTTTCATTGGAAGAGTATTCCTGGAGATGGCAGTAACTTCACTAGCATCGTATCGTATTTGATTTGGTCGTTTAACAGCTTTATTTGCAATAAATTTCAGGCCCCATTCCAGAAAACTGGGAAAGGAAAGGAAAAATAGAGTTCCAAGATGTGAGCATACAACACCAACCAGCCACATCACCAGTACTTAAGAATATAAATTTCACAGTACAACCAGGCCAGAAGGTAAGACATCTTTCCTAACATTACGAAACGACTAGGGGCTGATTGGGGGATCCATTTGATGACCATAGAGATAATAGATTAATACTTAGAAAAACCGCCTTTACATATATTTTGCCTGTTTTCAGTTTGCGATATGCGGTCGAAGTGGTAGTGGAAAATCCACCTTACTGTTATCATGTGCGGGGGCGACAACTATACAAAGCGGTCGCATTTTGGTCGACGGCCATGATATAACCCGCGTCCCACTCAGAACGTTACGTCATCGTATAGTGGTGTTACCTCAAGAGCCTGTCATGTTCTCTGGAACATTGCGAGAAAACATTGACCCACTGGCCGTGCACACAGACGAGGAGATTTGGCAATGCTTACGGGCGGTGGGACTTTACGACTTTGTACATAATCAGACGTCAGGGTTAGGTAAGAGCTAATGTAATTTTTAGTGTATCTATAGTGATATACGCTCGGGTAAACGTAGCGAACGAGAATACGTTACCTTACATTTAGATCAGGCTACTTTTAACTATAAACGAAAGTTTTTTCTTTGATTTGATGAATTTAATCAACACAACAGCAACTGCTATTCACTGTTGTACACCTATGTATACAAATATACCTACATGTAGGTACCTATACTTACGGGGCGCACATGCGGTGAGTGCGGTATTATAAAGATATAAAAGATACACCTACTTATATACTTTTTCACAAACAGCTGCTTACATATTCGTACGATTTCGGAGCACCTCGTCTTAATCCGTGCGAACTTTGTAGTCCTAACCTCAAAGCCCGCGATAAAAGCTATGCAATAGCTTAATAATATGATCGATGTTACTTTGCCCAGCTCTAAAAAGTTTAAAATTGACGGATACGAAATTCTGTCTTAAAATTACCTATAAACGTTTATTAGAATGAACGGATGTCTTATATCTGCACCAAAGATACAGATACTATGATTAAACAGTTGGATTTAACGTTAATGGAAGCATTATCGACCACTAGCCCTAGACCCTAGGGCTAAGCAGATAACAATTTACTTAGGCTTGAAATTGCGGGTTTGGTTTTTTGTCTAATCTCTCTGGATTACATTCTATACTCTATGTGTACAAAGTCACGCACGGACATTAATATTCTAAAAGAATACATATTTATATCAAGTAATGTGTGCAGAATGCAGCGTGGGTCGCCTCGGTCACGGCTGGAGCGGGGGGCGGGCGGCGCGCGCGTGTGCGGCGCGGGCGGCGCTCCACGCGCGCACGGCCGCCGCGCTGCTGCTGGACGAGCCCGCCGCCTCGCTGGACGCGCCCGCCGAGCGTGCGCTGCTGGCCGCGCTCGCCGCCGCCGCACCCAATACTACACTCATCACTGTTACGGTACGTATTCCATATTTTTGTAAATGAGTAGCAAACAAGCCTGCAGGCCACCTGATGTTAAGTGGCAACTCTAAACCATGAACATCCACGTTCCACTTAAGTGACTTGATGGGACTAATCGGCGCTTCAAAAAAGAGTTTCTCCGGCATGTAGTCCTCCCCATCGAAATACAAGACGTAGAGTACGTGCTGCTTCATGGTGACTAAAAGGTGTCAGCAAGATACGTCGCCGGGCGTTCTACATTGGGTCCACCACCTATATATATGGAGTGTTCTTTTTCACAGCTATTTCAAGATTTTTTTTCTAAATAATAACCCAGTGGCTTTAACTGCGGCATCTAATTTGAAACCCGGGTTCAAATCCCAGAGGCATGTACTGACTTCTAAGCTATGGGCGTTTTAGGAATAACAACAACAAAATATAAGAGAAACATCGTGAGGAAACCTGCACATCTAGGAGTTCTTTATAATGTTCTCAAGTCTACAAACCCGCACTTGGCCAGCATCAGTGGTCTATGCCCTACATCCTGCTCCTTCATCAGACCTGCTTTTTTGTCCAGCACCGCGTGGAGTCGCTCCGCGGCTACGATGCCGGCGTGGTGCTGGAGGAGGGGCGCGTGTCGCGGCGCGGCGCGCTGGCGGCACTGACCGCGCTGTCCGCCCCGCGCTCCGCCCTCTACCCGCCCGACACACCAGCCGCAAGTGACATACCTCTGTAGTAGCCCTTGAGAGTCAATATGCTTCGAAACTGCTCCAAAATTGTACACCTTCATCACAAGGGTAACTTTGACACATATGATCAAGCTTTCGAATGTGATTATGGTAATGTTTTAGGTAGAATTGATTAATGGTAGCTGCTTAAGGAGTAAACGAGAGAGAGAGTTATAACACTAGTTTTGTTTAGCTTTCTTTTTTACCGTTGCGTTTATACGAACCATGCATAAAAAGTGTAATAAAAAACACAAAATATACTGGTCAAGCGATCAATTTACACAAAATATATTGGTCAAGCGATCAATTTTATCCGAATCAAAGTTACCCTGATTGTTACGTTCGAGTATGTTTTTGCAATTTTTACACTTTGTTCTTACATAAACTTTGCACCTGCGCTCTCCTAATTTTACATGGTATATAACTGGAGTTACATGGCCAGTGAAATTAGATAGTGTCAGGTGGAGTACCTGATATATCTGAAATACCAATACTTATATTTATACTTGTAAGCTACACATAAGCATTAGGTTAGTTACTAATAATGAAATAATAATAATAATAAACTGACGAGCCCTTAAATTGGTTGTATTGTTATGTATTTTATGACTAGCTTTCAGAATTAACACCTTTATCTATACATATAATATATTGTTATTTAAATTCTAAGTAAAACACTGATTTTAAAACTCCTAATAACGTCCAAAAGTTATGTGTAAATGTATTTGACTTTGCCTTGATTACTTAAAGCAATTAATATTGTTAATTTTATGGTGCATTTGGCACGTTGTATCTAGGATATAAGCAAGACTGAAGCTACGCCATAGATTAGGTTAGACTGACATTATGTTCGCAGCTAGCTGTATTTATACCGCCACCGAATCTGTATTATATATGTTTATACGCAGCTTTATGACTAAAAATAAAATACAGTTGCAAAGAAACGTCTTTCATTGAATAAAACAAAAAAGTAAATCTTTTCAAATTGTATTTCCAATAGAACAACAATTGCAAATAACTCTCTTAAAGCTCACAATAATGGGCGGCTCGCGCGCTCCGCGGAACGACGCCGTGCTACCAGAGTCAACGATGCATCATAAAATTATATCACTATATAACAAATTGCAACAATATTTACGTTGGCACCGATTCATATAGTACATAAAAATTTGTGTCATCACACAAACAATATAAAAATATTTACTTAAAGTAAGTTACTTTCGTAAATATATGTAGGTACTTATAGTAATTCTAAAATAAATCTCGACATGTTCAATAAATTCTTTTTCCACTTATTGACTACATATACATTTTCGTCTAATTGGATAGGACGGGCAGACTTTTAGCTACATCAATTTCAATCAATCATACAGAATGCTTGACATGGTCGCCACTTTATGTTACAAATTGGAGAAAAGTGATATTCTTTGGTAAAACATTCATGCAACAGTTTATATTATACGTACATTTAACACTGAAGATATACATAGTTACATTAATCGTTCATAAGGCACACAAAAAGGCCACTGATTTTTAAAATTTCAATAAAGATATAATCTAACACTTTCATGTTGACATTATGGATCATCTAACGTGTAAACCCATGAATAATACATTTCGTTTTAGCGACAAAAGATCCTAATTTGCATTTTTTATTTTATATCAGAACTTTCGAGGCTAGCATTTTTAGTAAAAGTATTAACGTTAATTCGTCTACTTTTGCATGATATGTACAAAAATGTAACTATCTGAACACTTATTATCAAGATATTGGGAAACCTACCATACCTCGCATTTTGCACACAACGGAAACATATTTAATATATAGCAGATAAGTGATTTGAGTATTAAGTTCGTAATTTGAATTATGCTTCAAATATTTCGCCTAGAGAAATTATATGTTGCCCAACAAAACAAATATAGCTTATGGCCACTGACAATGGTAGATAAAAATAGCTGAAGCTTCAGCTTTAGTATTTATTTGCAAAATTGTCTAATGATTTTAAAATCATTGTTAAGTGAACGGTCTATTTATTTGGTTTATTATAATCATTATGTCAAACGGTCGAGAATAAGTATTTTGATTGAAGTATACATCACTGAAGGACTGCAGGACAGTAACTAGAAATAGACGTCATAAACAAGAAAAGAAAAGAAAAACAGGGCACTTAAAATTGCAAAACGCCCGACACTCTTTCTCAATTGGATACCTAATTCGACTCTACGGAAGTGTCCCTCAGCGGTCGAGAGTAGCCCGAGCGACGACCTCATTTGCGTTAATAAACCGACTAAACCTCGAGACATTCCTTCTCAAAAACCTCATGAAAAGCCTGAAAAAATAGAAATACACAATGAAAATGCCTTCTATGATTCCTCGGACACGACGAGCTTAAATTCTAATTCCGATAAGCAAAGCATTAAATCGAGTGATACGAGGTATACGCAGAACGATACCACACAGGAAGAGCTTTCAACAAGTTCGAAGCCGACGGTCAGATCAGCAGACTCGGCTCAGTCGGCCAAAGAAAGTGTGTTTACGCCTTTGGACAAAACCGACTCCAAGGATCAGAATATATTTGAATTCGAGAGACACGTCCGTTCCCAGTCGATGACATCGGTGAACATAACGATATCCAACCCTAACATAGAAAATGTCGACTTGACCCCGGATTCAGTGTCAGGTGACCGGTTCGTCAGGTCATTGTCAATGAGTTCATGTGATGAAGGCAACCCTAATTGGATGAGCACGCCAGAGTTCCTCGCTCTAAAGCACAATTTAGTTTTTCCAGACAGCGTCAACAGCTCCCCGGTACCGCAGAGACGAGCTCCTTTGAAATGTCGAAGGTGAGTGCTCGAATTTGCATAAAATAGTTTGTTTTTATGAATTTTCTTATCCATGTTTAATGTTTGATATAATCTGATGCAATGATTAGAAAGCAGGTAATTGACGGATTTGTATTGATTTTGTAGTCATTATAATACAATGGATTTCCAAAAGTACTTAGTCACTGAGCTTCTATGTATTTCATAAATATTACCTCATGTTATTCATTCAGAAGATCAAGCAAAATTATAGTCCACACTATATCCAATAAAAACACGATGAGCGTTAATTAGTAAGGATTGAGAGGGCATAGGATCTGGATAGAGGCCTATTTCCAGCAATGTAATTTAAAAAGCTTCTAATGGAATGGACTAAAGCTTAAGGTGAGTTAATGAGAGTTGCATACTCCCTGATTACAATAAACCTTTCGAACGATACGAAAAAGATACGAGATCCACTAGATCCAAATATTAAAAAAAATAATAAATATTTTTATTATGCTCCGAGACCTACTTAGTAGGTCAGACGCAAACTAAGTAGTAGCATATGGTATCGTTATTAACGTCCGTAATGCAAACACTAGATAAAGCAGTAGGTAGCACCTACCACAGTACACTTATGTAGCTAACAAGTTGCAACGCATGTTGCCGGAAACCAATGCATTTACAGTTCACGATAAGCTGTGAACTTGAAAGTATTTTAATATGTAATTTACGTTTTTTTCACAGTGTCAGTCTAGGAAAAGAAGCTCGTTTTTAATACTTAGGTACCTAAGTAAGCTAATTAAAAAACAGGTATTTTAAACTAAACACCTCTTTAAAAAAAAATTCTCGCAGCTTCCACCGCCCTTATCTATTGTACCTACTCGTACATGAATCCGTACAGAAAAGTTGGTTAATTTTTATACAAAATTTAGGTTTGTACATTGTACCCACTCAGATGAAATCTGGTTCTTAGCATTTAAAATTTTTTGCTGCATAGTAATAGCAGTCTCAAATTTGGGTAAACCTAAAGAATATTTATCCATAGAAGTTATTAAATTCATAAGCACTAGATAGGTATCGGCGGATTCCTGCAGGCGTTCCGTCTCTCACGGGAATGTCATTATTACACCCGGCGGATCTTATTATTTTTCCCAGTGACTGTTCGAATACTAAGGTCCTAATTACGCTCAGTAATATATTTATTTCAAAGTAGGCTTAATGTTAATAACAAAACGCTTACCAAAATTATTTTCTATATATGTATTTTGGCTGTCCCCGCAGGCATAGCTCTGCCATTAAAGGATGATCGCTTATTGTCTCATTTTGAAGAGCTCCAGCCATAGATGCGCAGAAAAATAAAAAAGTTATCTTGATTGCAATAAACTGAAATATTACGATTTAACCTCTTACATATGTAACAACATATTTGTAAGATTTTGTTGCGAACAAAAACAAGAAACACGGGACAAAACAGGCAAATTAAATTATAAGAAGAATAGGTACTTGACATTTTCAGAAGCTGCAGCCTCATTAGCATTTAATGAATTAATCTGGACTAATTAGTCCCTCCTTGCTTTTGTTTCTCACTGTCATGAATTTTTTAATAGCTTTTATCTCATTATTCATTTTGGTGTAACATAAATTAAGTGTTTTTTTTATCAGGTTTTCGGTCGATCTAAGTCAGATGCGCTCTTTGCGTCTTTTCTTCAACGACGACAACTGCACGTGTGGGCAGCTGGTGGTAGCTTCTAGGGAATCACAGTACAAGATCCTACACTTTCATCATGGAGGCCTCGACCACCTCGCGCAAGTTCTGCATAGGTGGCACTCCTTGCTCCATAATATTAAACTCACACCAGGTAATGTTTAAATGTAGTAAGAATTATAGACTTTGTCCAGAACTCTTTATTCTTACCTAAGCTTGTCATTTCGAAGTAAATTGTTTAAGATATTTGCTTCTTATGTACTTAGACCAGACTTAGTCACAAGATATTAAGTTGTTAGTATAGAATAGTTTACGTAGCTAATTCTATAGAATATGTAATTATGTCGCAATTTACGGTACACTTATAGGTTCATATTACTGTAGCTGTGTTTACGTCAATGATAATATTAGCACCCTACGTATTATCTGGTTTTATATTAAATATCTAACCGTAAGGTATCTTTTGTTTATAGGTTCCGAGGAACCAAACATGCCGTATCGTCACTTCATGGTATGCCGTCCGGAAGTTCAAAAATCAGAACAACATCCCGAGGAAGAGAAAGTACCGAAGATTACTCCCGAACTGTTCTACGGCAAGATCATGAACAGTAAAGGCATGATTGAGGATGACCTCTTCTTGCGCAAATGCGTCTTTTTCGGAGGTCTCGACAGGGAGCTCAGAAGAGAAATGTGGCCGTTCCTACTTCACTGTTATCCATACAATTCCACATATGACGAGCGCGAGATCATACTTCAAATAAGGACGAGGGAATACGAAGAAATATCCAGGAGACGGTTGGAGAAAATGACGCCAGAACAGCAGGCGATCTTCTGGAAGAACGTCCAGTGCGTGATTGAGAAGGATGTGGTCAGGACTGATAGAGGGAACCCGTTCTTTGCTGGCGAAAATAATTATAATATTGAAATGGAAAATAACAGTATGTCTAATGTAAGTATAACAGTTTTATTAATGTTAAAAACTTTACGAACAATGTTTTTAAATGGTTTTTGAAATGTTGAAATTAAATTTTGAGAGCCCTAAGTAATCGCCCCAAACGTCTGCAACTGCATGAGGGAATACGTTAGTGTTAAAAAGATGATGGTGTTCATAATGACGCTAATTTGTGACTACTACGTCAGGAGTGGTACAAATACTTTTGTAACTTTCCAGAAGCCCTCAGTGACCCACTGTCGGGCCTTCTTTCGGAATGAGAAAGTAGGCACCACATAGGAAAAGTGTAGTCAGTCTCCAGTGCATGTTTGAGAACACCATGGAGAGCTCCAAAACATATTTTCTCACAATGTTGTCCTTCACTGTAACTTCCTGTGACATATAATTAATAATCAAAGTACATAATTTAGAAATCATTGGTGTATGCTACTGGTATTAAGATTAGGAAAACAAATTTTCAGCTATTGGACTATCACAGATGGCCCTACCACCTATAAATTTCGTTATATAGTTGTTACCTATTTTCTGTCTTAAGTAAATTATTTATACAAACAGCTTTATACATGACCAGCTCAAGTATATTTGGGTGGAGGTATCCTGTAGAATATCTGTATACATTTGTTATTTTAAAACATTACAGAGCAGACTGTCATCCAGCTGCAGTCAGCAATCACAAGCTAATAAATGGAGATATAGGCAGGCAATCGAAAACCTTCCAGCACCAGGTGAGTACTATTTATAGAAATTAGAATACTGCATAGTCCTTTTTACTGGACTGCTTCGGATGGCTTGTATATTAATATAAAATACCAT
This sequence comes from Helias cama, assembly GCA_018250775.1. NCBI lineage: Eukaryota > Metazoa > Arthropoda > Insecta > Lepidoptera > Hesperiidae > Helias > Helias cama. The sequence continues at coordinate 10,441 of DWOC01000060.1, forward strand.
CTTCTCCATCTTCTTTTTATCAGCCCTTTGCAGTCCACTGCTAGGTATAGGCCTCCCCTAATCCCCTAGTCTTCCTCAAGTCGTCAACTCACCTAGTTGCAGGGCATATCTCGAAAATGCAAACATATGGTATGTTTGCATAATTATGTACATTTCCATGTCCAAGGATCACTTTTATTAGAAGTATGATCATGTATGAGTTATTGTTAAATTCAATTTTGTAGAATATGAGTAGCTTACAAACATTAAAGCATGGAATCTGGACTTTAGCCAATAAAACCAAAATCAACATCAAGTGTTTTAAATAGTAACTTCATAAATTTCTTAACTTTAAAATTATGAATTGGGGTTTAGTTTCAATGGAACAGTAAAATGTTTTGCGATCACAACTTGCTTATCTAGATACAAAGTCCCCATATCTGTTACTTAATTTAGAACTATTTACTTGTAACTTTGTCCTGATATTAAAAGTAAAAATAACAGTATATTTGTTGAGAATCCTCAAGTAAGATAAGATGAGAGTCAACTTAATCTATACCTTACTTCACATAATGAATGGATGCTCAAGTGGGCCCTTTACAGCCCTCATGAAAATTTCAACACCCAGAAATTGAGATTTCTTACTACCTCCATTGCCCTTGGGAAACAACACAAAATGAAGTCTGGTTATAATGTAATAAATTAATTTCAGATAATCCAGAGATTGACAGTCAGCAGATAATTGAACAGGCAGAAGAGGTGTTACGGACAGCACAGGATATCACAAAGGAAACAACTAGCAATGCTGGTGGGTATATATTTACTTGTTGGAGTATTCAGTAATATTATATGAATGCAAGATTGACATCGTAATTGTGATATCTGAACCAAACATGTCACATATCATAAAATTTTTTTTTTGTAATATGAAATCTATCACTGCAGTCTCCTACTGACTAAAATCACCCAGCTTCCTCTCTAAGCTGGTTTTCTAGACAATGGGTATAACCTCGTATTTATCCGAATCCCTGAGAACACTGGTTTCCTGTACTAGGAAATAGGGGAGCTAGAGTTCCTGCTTATTATCTCAGACTTCTTTGCCCAACCTAAAAAGTTGGAATCGAACCCAGGACCCCTTTCACAGACAGATTCACTCCCAACTAAGCAACAGGGCAGTTATATTGT
>DWOC01000061.1:0-11575 GCA_018250775.1 Helias cama
AAACTACTGGGCTATCACCGCTTTCAATTGTACTCTTTAAGTACGTGTAAGTACTGTGTAAGTGGCCCACGCACTTACAGGACTAAGATGAACGCCGCAACCACTCCTCCCTACCGAAACACTCATGACGAACATGCTGCTTCATGATGGACATAGAGGATGGCTCTTAAGTACTTCCCCGGGCGAGCTATTTTGGCTCTACCACATTGAGATGCATTTTAATATGAGAGCTGCGACATGCTGTACCGAAATGCTTACTAGTGCTGCCCAGTTTCCTATCGCTGGAACATACAATAAGTAGGTATTAAGTGTTACTCACCAAGTGTTACGTAAACAGTCAACGACCTGTTACCATTAATGAGGGTACAGTCAGATTAGCAGCCAATTCGGCGATCGATAATTGCGCTTGAACAAATACGGGCGTCGTGAGTCTAAGATGGGTTAGGTATTTATTTATTTGTATATCTTTATATATCAGCATGGTGGAGTACGCTCCAAACCTCGCTTTGTTCTGGGGCATTTAAGGTTCGCAGCATCTTGATTAGAAATAATGAAATCGTATAACACGGTTCAGATATGTTTGGTTGGTATTTACTTTACTTTTTTAGCAAAATTTGGAATAAAATACCAGTGAGGTGTATCAATGTTTAAAAACACATATTAATAAATTGGTTCTTAACTGCATGTTTTAGAATATGATTTGTTATTAACGCCATCTAATTCTAATAAAAATAAATATTGGTGACCCCTTCTGCATTTTAGGGACTTACACACCAATAAGAATATATTATTTTCGGCGTCGAAGCTTATCCTAATCCTCCAACTTTAAAGAGAGGAGAGAAATAGTAATTTGTGTAATACCTACTTGCTTTTGCAACTCAAAATAATCTTTGGCATATTTGATAACTATAAGTTTCTCGGGAAGGTTAGATAAGATTTCTCTAACGGCGTCCACCTACATACCTAATTGTTGGAAAGTCGGCTACTGCCAGTTATCATTATGCAGTCCCACTCGAGACCCTTTCTAGAGTAAAATTATATACAACTTAACAGAAAGTAAAAGCATATTGTATTTTCGTCACTTTCTTTAATTGAGCAACCGCGGTATTGTAAAAGTATTCCATGTTCGCTTACTTTTAAGGCAATCAATTTAAAATTATATCATTTTGAGTGTGTGTGACTTATGACGTTATTATTTTTTTATTTTTTTGAACAATTATTAAATTAATGTTTTTAAAATTTGGGCAGTGATTTCAAATTTTGGCAGTTAATCCGATATTTATATTTTTGCAACCAACCAACCGCTTAACACGTATGAATAAATGTTATTTACATATTATACTTTCACATACAATGAATATGTAAGTCTTTTATCGAACCTCGTAATCCTGACGCAAGCAAATATGTTATTGCCATCTTCGGAATGTAAAATGGCTATTTCTAAAGACTGCTTACCTAATTAATATTTATTTGTACCGACACAGACAAAGATCACGTGTTGGAATCTAAACGTTTCATATTTACATACGGTAACAGCTGGCTCTCTTACAGACGTAATAATACTTAGCCCGAGCGTCTATTAATAACTGTATATTGAAATGATAATAATTCTAAAGCTTACTTTTTCTTCACCTAAATTGGACAGTTATTAGACGAACACAACTATATAACATCGATTGTCCCGACTATTTCTACGGAATTGAACATTGGGACTTATTTAACTTCAGTAGCATTTCATAGAATTGATAATGCTTAAACGTGACTTTTTAAATTTCGATTACTTATTTTTGTACTTCCTTATTAAACAATCGATTTATTTCATGTTCATGTTATAGTTCTGACCAAAGACAAAAGAAAACATTGTTATTATTCGGTTCGTTTTGGAGATAGTGTAATTTAAAAGAACTTTTTTATTCCTATTTTATAATACTGAGAATCATTATTTCTATATATCAAATCTATATATCAGACAGTTGGGTCTATGATCAAACGATTTTTATAATATGACTTATAGTCTGCATGTTTCCGCGCAATTCATATTATTGGCTTTAGTCATCTATTCTGTGCAATCTTTCGCGTACAGTGAGAGTAACGAAACTACACGAAAGTTTGTAAGTAGTATCGTTTTATACAATTTCTGGAAAAATTTAACGGTCTTTATGCTTATTTTGCCCGGAGCGAAGCAGCAAGTTTGTCATGTCTGTGTTTCGGTGGGCAAGCGTGGTTCCAGGAGAAACTGTTTTTGAGGATAGGATAGGATTACTATCCTGTTAGAAGTTGGAGGTGGATGTCTATGGGCTACAGGGACCTTCTCATCTACAATAGAAAAAGTTAGTGCACATGCATATTATTGTACCTATCTAAATAGTTATGTAAGGTATTTTACCCTAATTTTAAAATAGATAACGTTGGTGGAAGTCGCGGGCATGAATGTACTTAATATTTAATGTCACGGTCTATAAAAGAAGACAGTCACCACAGTCAAGATCACGGCTACTGTCATTTCATTTGTATAAGTCACGCATGGCACGTTGGTATGAATATTCATGGATGGAGGAAAGTCAAGTGCAGTGAAGACAGTGGGATCCATTGTAATGAGCTCACAAGATGCAGTGACGAAGGCAGCTTTCTAACTAACTATATTGTTATGAAAATGATATGTCATTTTATAAACATTAAGTTTCCTTGTAATTTTATTAGCTTTGTGCTTTCAATTTCAAATACATTTTTGCTTGTGATATTCTTCGCGTATGCGGTTTGACTCGGTTAAAGATAAAAAATGTCCTATCTTAGATTATGTTAATCCAGATTATATTCGGGAACGAAAATTCGTTCTAATCTGTTAAGCCGTTGCTTGAAAGAGTAAAAACATCCAGTTACTTGTCTTCATTCATGCTTACAAAGTTTTTTTTATTTGTTAGTGGAATTCATTTTGGTTCAAATTTACATCAGCTTTGAAAAGCTATTTATAGTCCTTTTATTAGGTTGTTTGTTGTCTGACGTCCGTTTTTTCAGGTCTTTAAGTTAAATTTTTTTTTGATAGTACCTATACCAGTACCTATTTATCTGTATACCGACTCTTTTGTACATTATCTTCATCCACTTTAAACACTTACCAAGACTGCTGATGGAGGCGGAAGAACTATAATGAAACTCCGTAACTGATCAACGTCGCTTTAAGATCTTTCTATTAAAATGCTCTTTCACGCTGGCTTATGCCCCCGACAAGTCGCCTTTAATATTAAAATGAGCTAAACGTTTGATCAATATTTTGTATTTTATGGCCCTAATAAAATGTCGTGCTATTATTGTTGGACGTCGTGTAAAAAGTTCACGAACTCGCCTTTTTTATGCGATCAGGTACCATATAACGAAACTTGCCCTCCCACACTCGGTCAAGACCATTAACCGACCATTAGTAGCATGAGACTCAGCTATAAACAAAAAAAACGTCAAGTGTGAGTTGGACTCGTGCGGTCTGTAAAACGTCTTTCCGTCAAATCACGTTTTTTATGGGAGTCCCACTTACATTTTTATTTTATTCAGCTTTTAATATGTACGCAAGTATTTATATACATCATCTGTAATAACTTCAACTATCTAGCTATCATGGTTCATGAGATTCAAGTCTGGTGGAGACAAACAGACAGCGAAGTCTTGGTAAAAGGGTTCCATTTTTAGTCTTTGCCTACGGAACGTTAAAAAAGTTGCTATTCTTATCTTCGATCTAAACTTAAATAATACTTTACATGTATTTGTAAATGAAAAAGTAAATAGGGTTTAACAAGGACATGCCAATGACCGAGTCAATAAATAGGGATTGTTTGATATTTTTAAACGGAGATTGTTGTGTGCCAAGTATTAGCGACTTTTAAAGAAATGTCATAAAGGCAATTAGTAAACTAACAAACTTAAAATAAATGTTGACCTAGCCGATACGCACACAAAATTTTATAAGAATCGGTCAAGCCGTTTCGAAGGTGTTTTGTAACTAACACCACGACATGATACATGAATTTTATATACTCTTCTTACATTGATAAATAGCAATATCACACTCAAGGTTATACATATTTTAAATAAGTTTTAAATGCAGCGTCATAATGAATGTTGACACCTAAATATTGTTAGGTGCGCTTGTGAGACACTGAAAATATACATATCATAACATTAATATTTTTTATGACCTCTATCATTTATACAACTATATCTTCAGAAACTAAAAACCATTTTACCGCCACGTTTAAATATGGCGACTGACTGACATTTACATTAATTATAAATACACAGATAAAGGGACAATATTTACCTGCGGCCCCTTATGTACACGTTCACGGCTCATTAAAAAATAAAATTCTAGCTAATGTTTTGGTTGAACGAAGACACATCGATGGCGCAGGGAGGAAATGGCTTGTAAATGCAATTAGTTTAAATTTAATGAACATCGACAGACACGTTTAAGCATTTAACACTTGATTTAGAAATTTCAAGTTAAACAACTTTATTTATTACATATCTATCAAGAGGGTTTTGATAACTGCCTCTAAACTTGAACAAAGTTTGTCTATTTGGACCTTGTTTATATGGTCGAGCAGATCTATCTAAAAGTGTCTATAGCTATGTGCTATATCTATTGTTGGGCTTAATTAATTTGAAAAGATTGCATTAAAATCAAATAAATAAGAGTCTAACTAAACCCAATTCAGATTTGTTAACCATTTGAAAATAGCCTCATTAAAACATTCCCTAAACTAGATTTTGCTTTAAATGTAGGTTACGCCACTAACCCAAATGAGCCCAAGAAAAGCATCGTCACGAAACCACCACATTCTTAAAGTAAATGTGTCGTGTGTACTTTTAGGATGCCCCAGAGTAATAACTATACAGCAACGTGTCCCTACAACTATTCTGTAAAGTTGTGGGTAGGTACTTAGGATTCGTCTTAATGTAAGGATAATTTATATTGCGGGACTATTTTTAACCTTTCATCTATTTTTTCTAAGACAAAGGTAGGTAAACGAGTAATGCGGTATTCAATTTCAAATGTTAGACTAAGCTTTGTTATGTACCTACAATGCATGGTTTTTAACGAGAGTTAAAAATCATACAAGTTCTACTAAGATCTACGTTAAAAAATAATTTCATTAGTAAACAATTGAATATTATATCTTCAGATTGAAAGTAGTGTATCACGATATGTGACGTATGTTTATTCGAGTGGGAAAAAACATCAACATTTAATTTTTTGAACACGAATTTTCATTAAACACGGCTGCTGGAAAATCGTCTTCTCTCAACGCCATCTGTTAGCGAGTAGTAAAACGAATGCAAAAATTGCGATGTATGAACTAATAAGATTTGTGTGTTGAAAATTAAATAAATTATTGTTATAAAAAACCACTAACACGCTTACGTTATGAATCAACTTAAACGTTTAAAATAATTAAAAAACAGAAAAGTTAGTTAAAAACTAAATTATAAGCCAAAGAAGAGTGACAAACTCGCATACAGGTGCAGCTAATAAAGGCGTGTTAAACGGCTTCTATTGTCTATATATAAAAGGAACATTTAAGACGAATATACATAACACAATTTTCCAGTGTAATGATGCGATGATAATGATTGCGTTGTTGGGCATCGAGCTAATACTCTTTTAATGTTATTCAGAAGCAACGGGTGGGCCGTTCCTTTAGATGCACAAGAGAAAGTCCATCCGGCGTAGATGATAGTGTGGAACTGATTATAGTAAAACATGTTTTGTTATGTTTGTACGAGCATGTGGAAAGCGGATAGCTGTTTACTGTAACAGCTACAGGTTATAAAGTCACCCAACGACCATAGGTACGAAATAAAAGGGGTGTCTATACAGTCATGCGCCATATGCTTGGTTTGCAAAGTACGTAACCTAAATGAGCAAAAAAAACATTCGCTTATTTTCTACTGGTCGGCGGCCTCGTGTAACCTATTTATTTATGATAGTCCTGGATTCAATTCATTTGGCCAAAACTAATCCGACAGATACCTAAATTTTGTGTTTATTCTCTGGCTACGGCTATTCGTAGCAAACACAAAACCTAACTACGATTCAATAAAATTTTATTGGCATGTTGTAAAGTAATGGCCAAATTCTTTTGGCCGAATGGCCGATTTTCAAGCTACTAAATCCGTGAAAAATTGTTTTGCGCAAAATTCTATATTTATGTGCTATGTTATCGGTTATTACGAAAACAATTTGAATGTCTGATATTACTTTATTAGTTTTTAATTTCCCGCTCCACTGGTAAGCATTATATCAATCGATTTATTATAATTTGTGTTTCGCGTTCCACAGAGCCAGTTTTTGTGTTCTTTGGAGCGAGGAGAATTATCTGTCGCCGTCGTTTGTTAATGGCATCGTTACAACATTTTTGTTGGAAGTGTAATATGAAAATTGCAGCTTCATGTTAATCATGAAAGTTAGGCAGAAGAATTTGGAAAAGAAAATTTTCAATAAAAACATTGTGGTTAATAAAAACATTATGATTATAGACTTGACTGCAGTGGTAGGGCCGCTGCTCCAAACGGATTGATGAGGAGTGGGCTACACATTACATTAATTATTTTGGAGAAAGACATTTTTTACATTAAAGTAGAAAAGTATGCAACCATTTTTTTTAACATTTTTAGAATTTCTACTTTGTGCTACTGTTGTAAATAAACAAGAGGTTAATTTTTAGTGTGATTGTCATTATAAAAACTATTGATATTTAAAAAGTGTGTGATATGTTTTTAACTGTCATAAATAAGCCAAAGTTAAGACTATATTTATTCCATGCCATATTTTCAAGGCTCCGTTTTCCATTCTCCGGTCTCTCATTGTTTATGCTCCGTTCCTTCATCACCTCTTTTTATAATCTATTACGTTGCACACAATGCATAGATAAACAGTTAATATCACGATGACGTTAACCAAAGAATGCGCTACACGACTTGTTGCCGAGATGCGGCTAGAATGTTATTCGTAAGGTTTCCTAGGTGAGTGGGTGCAGTTATGTATGCGGATGAACGGGCGGCTTCCGCGCAAGTTATGAGATTTACATTATGCAGTCCGTTTCATTCATAGAAGCGAGGCTGACGCTGACGGTCATGTTTTCTAAAGATAAGAGCATAATTTATTAAACGCATAGGCGGAATAATGATGCTACTTTATGTAACTATGACTGGTTTCGTTGTTAGCAAACACAATTACTGTTCTAGTTGGGCTCGATTCTCACTAATATTTGTGTTTATCAAAAATGTTAGTAGGATAACCAGTTTTGTGTCTTAATATATATCTAGGGATGTATTTAGACTTTATTGTGAACATTTATTTAGTTATTATAGCTCAGGTTTGCCATTTTATTCTGACCTGGGAAGAAAATATGATAAATGAAGTAAAAAAATTTATAGATAGATTTTGCTGCTCTACCGAATATATTATTCAGTCTATTCCTCAGCCTTTTTAGACGTGGCGCATTTCTTTTCATTCTATTTTTAAATATTTTTCAACCATTTCATCTGCAGTAATTAATTCGTCGGGCGTTAATAGCAAACATAAACAAATCTTTTTATTACTTTTTCTTCCTGTTCCTCATTTAAATTTATGTGTCTATTTTCGGATTTCTTTTTTAATAAAGACTGCACACAATGTAAACAAGATTGGATTACCAATTGGATAGATTCTTACTATTCTTAGTATTCCTTTATACATTTTAATAAGGCAAATATTTACATACAATTTATAGACGCTTCGGTATGTGGGTTTTGTTTACAAGTTGTAAACATCGTAGCAAAACATTTGCTGTCTTGTTAAGACCGTTTAAATGTATGGACAACACGAATATAAATTCTACGATATCCATAAAAGTCGAATATTTTCATAAAGTTCTGATTCTTATCACAAACCTATCTGAAAAGCTTACTTCTAGTCGCAATCTTATTTTTTATTCAGAAAAAATATGGGCCTGGTTTAGATTCTGAAAATGTAATTCGAGGACTGACTGAAATGGTACTTTGATTGCTCAAATATTTTATAAATACGATGATTTATAATTAACCTCCGTACTTGTACCTTTTGCAGTATTTCATCGTGTATTTTATAAATAAATTAAGTATATCTACTTCGTAAGCGTCAAATCCAATTACTTCCACTTGACATTCCTACTTACGTACAAAGTGCATGTTTAAGTTTATATGTGTGTGTTAGTGCCTGCATACATAGTTACACTCCGGTCAGTAGTAGCAAAAATGCCTTAATTGCGTGGTTTTATTAAGCTTTCATTAGAATTACAAATACATTAGCGTATATTTTCCTTCAATTCGGATCAACATAGCACAAACGAAGTTCTCCAGCACGGCCCGTTCATAAAGTTATGAACGATAGGCGTACACTACACGCACACATACGCAACTACTTCCATCCTTGGTCTTGCTCTTGACATGCGGTCACTTGCTACGCATAATAATAGATTCAAATGATTCACATCACATCACTCCAGTAGCTCCAGAGCCACGACACGTTACTTTTGTGAGTCGAACGCGAGTTATGACTCCGGCCGCTCGTCTCTTGTTTCGAAAAATTCAAAATGCATTCCGAATCGCGAGTTGTCTATGACCTTTGCCTGTGTTGTCTGTGGTCTTAAAAATGTAGTGTAGTGGCATGTGGAAGGGGGTGGTCTGTTTGTTTTGTTTCAATGTCGAACCGGCGTTTTCGGTTAGGTAAGTCCACGTGCGATTTAAGATTTTTGAATATTTGACTGCGTTGTTATGGTTTTAATATCCGGTTTTAAAATAATGTAGTGTTCGACTTACAAGTTATCAAACTAAAGTTTCTACGCTGTTTTATTCACGCGAATGAATTTAAAATTAGTTTACTTCCTGTTTGGGCGGCGTGCTACTGTTTTGGGCGGGAGGTGATCATGAATACAGATACGAAATTACACAATCATAATGTCGTAATAAAACTATAATATTAAGTATATTATAGTTTTGTATACCCAATATATTATAGCTTTATAATATCTAAACACTTAACTAAAACGAAAATCTAAGTTTAATGTTTTACAACAGTCTTTAACATATGGTTTGAGCAAATAAATGTTATTTGTGTATTTCTTTTCTTAACTTGGCTAAAAGCATATTAAAAAATATATACTAAAATTTATATTTGCAACTTATTATTACATTAATCATATCACTTGTGCTATACATACCATAATTATTTAACGTTATTAATTTTATATTACCGTATCACACTATACCTCTAAGCTTCCACGTTTTTATTAGTAAGATGGTATGGATGGTAAAGTCTACTATCACAGGCTTTAATAGATTGTAGTACAGAAAATAAATACATTTTGAGGCATTGGCTGTATGCAAAAACTGCGGAGAATTATGTAAATATAAAAACTTATAAAAAAACCTAGCTTTAAGCTATCTAGGAACGCATCGCCTATTGTCTGCTTATCGACTCTATCTTTAACGCTCTAGCCGAGACTGCATTCCTCGCATAGCGTTGCACGTACGATTTGTTGTCGTCATTGTGCAAGAAAAACCGGTCTCTAGCCCTTAAAAAACTAATGCTCTGTTTTAGACTACCTTTTGTCAGCGAGGTCTACTTCTGTATGTACCGAAACACAAGTGTAAAAAATTTCAATTCCGTACAATAACAAAACCTAAAAAAATACCTCCAAAGGGAGCACAACTACATTGCGATTATCACAACGCGCTACTCAGAAATTCAATATCCCATTCGCTAACTTATTATCTACTCATTGAGGATATTGAATACGAGGAAAAACTGTAAAATAGCTAATCGACTAAGCAGCTAATCGAAGAAAGCTCGATCTGTAAAACGAGTACAACACACACCTCCCACAACGTCATCCCCCCTTGACATATTTGCTGTCTGGCGAATGGTCGTAAATTTCAATTCGAAAAAATATGTGAAATATCAAAAAAAGCAGTTCTAGATTTTTTATCAAGTCTAATAAAATCGAACGATTTTTCCTAGCAAACTTGACCCTGGGCAAATTTAACTATTAATAACAAATTCAAGTTGCCCATCCGTTAAATATTTTTTGGGCATTTGTCCAAAAAGACACACCTCTTACTGACGACGACCTATTTTTTACGTGGAAAAGACAAATATAAACCGCCCTAATTATAGTGTAGTAAATTTTTAATAACAAATGTTGGAAAAGTCATATTGTATGGTATCTATAACGCTAAATTCTGCGATCACCTTAAGAAGATTCCCATTACATTCAATACTGTACTGTTCGTCTCTGTAACCCATTAATGAACTACTACGGGGTCAAGTCTTACCTCAGAATGGGAAGGATGGCTTTAGTCCACCACGCTGCTTGATGAATGCGGATTGATGGACGCTATACTATTAATTAAAATATGTATCCAAGCTAAAAAAATGTGATGCACAAAACTAATGTCCTTATGCAAACGTATGAGAAGTGTCAATTGTTATAAATTCAGGAGAATTTTAGGAAATCTCACAAATGTCACTATCCTGAAAATGCTATTATTATCAAGCACTTTTTTTAATTCCATGTACCTATACGAACAGTTCCGACCCACCATAATTTAGTCACTAAAATACTATAGTGTAGTGTTATTTTTTTTTTATAACGATTCATTCTTGTGACATTATTTTAGTTTGTCTGGTCTGTCAAAAGTCGCACCTGACGCAAGAAATATCGCAAATCCTTTAAGGAATATATGTTATGATAAAATTTTACCACTGCCATCACAAGCAATTATGTTAAATAATGATATTAAAATGATATATTGGTGTATTGCTGTTATCACGCGTCAAGTATTATTTAGTATTGTAGCCATAAAATTTCGACGTTGATAGTTTATCGTCTCAAGTATTAGATGCGTTGAATATCGTCCGAAATTATATTATTTAACACGTAGTTTCGTGAATGTTACAAAATAATTTATTGCAATACTTAAAAACCTGACTTAGTTGTTATCTTAGTTGAGTTGCTTAGAACCGTTAGACGACGTTATATAGGGATCATGTAATTATGGTTTGCATTACATAATGTAAAGTTTCCTAATCATCTATGCATCTTTGATAAAATACTGTCAAGCTATCTCTGCATGAACTAGTACTCATAAACTTTGAAATTGATCATACATACTTTAAAGATACAGGTATGGGACAAAACAATGCATCATATTAATCCTTTTCACTTATTTTTCATAAAATAATTTCTTTTACAACATTCCATGCGTAAAGTGACCTACGAGCAAAAACATCTCATTTCGGCCAATTCATCTCGGCTAGGCGACTTTCTATTTCTTTATTAGCTAAAATATAGTAAAGGCCCCGCCATACATATGTTGTTGGATAGATACACTTAAATACACTTAATGACGCAAATGCTTAACATAAAGATTAATAATCATTGTTGGACCTATACTAATAAATAATGTCGTTTTCCTGTTAATAAGTTAGTTTCCTACCAAGTTTTTTCACGACAAACGACGCCCGATCTTCGGACTTCGACCAGCTGTGGCGAGTGTCGGAATC
>DWOC01000062.1:0-11544 GCA_018250775.1 Helias cama
GGGAAGTACTATACCGCCTCTCTCGTGGTTGCTGGAAAAACTATTTTTGAGGCGATCTTCTAAGTCCCATGACTAGCAACGCAAGGTGCGACCTCAACTAAGATTACTGTCCTGTTGGAGGTTCGAAGTGGGTGTCTTTGGGGTGCAGTGACCACTTAACATCAGGTGTCCTTCAATCCCGTTTCCTTCTTATCTATAAATAAAAAAAACCTACATTCCGTCTTGTTCAGCATTGAATTTCATTTACCATATTAATATTTTGGTCGGAAGTCATTACTTTTTAGCGTTAATAACGTCAATAATACATAGGCATAATATAATTGCTAATCACAGTGTTTGATAAAATGTTAAAAAAGTGATTTAAAAATATTACCCATGGTACATAAAGTTCGCCAGGAGCGTTAACCACGTATTAACCACACGTTGGGTTCTCGTATCAATTATGTCAATCAAATGCTTTGAAGCATTAGTTACGAATATGTAACTCATTTCATCTGAGTGCGCCGTACCGGGGAGCTGAATATTATAATTCAACTTACTCCAATTTAATTCCGCATCATAGTCGAAAATGTAATAGTAGAGCGGACTGTTTTCAATCTTGCTCTCAAATTGTTGTACCCAATAATGAGTACCGTAAATGTATTGCGTGTCTGATATTATTTCAGCAACTTTTGGCACCGTAAAATTATCCAAGTTCTCTCCAAAGTACAGGTCAATTATTGATCGCCCCAGTTGTTGCGATCTGTATGAACCTAAGGGGTATTCGATGTTAGTAGGAATTGTATTTTGAGGCTCTATAAGTAAGCTTTCCACTCCGAATGGATTTGAGAATATCAGTGGTGCCAAGGAAACTCCTTCTTCCTCTGAGATACCTGCCATTATTCTTACATCAATTGGCAGTTCCTTATTTCTCCTAAAAAACTGTACAGGATCTACTGTCACTATTGCATGTGGTGATTCCTGTTCTATTGATGGTACAAATGGATTAAAATGTCGCATCACGCTGATGTCATCTTTTCCTAAATTCGCCGTTGCATTTATTATTTTATGAGCATCTATTTCACGCAAATAATGCAAAATTTCGTAAACATTATTTGTTTTTAGTCCAAGTTCTTGCGCCAGGGCAAATGTTACAAGTTTTGGATGTCTAGCCAGTACTCTAGGGCTCAATGCACTGCCACTTAATAATACTACTTGCTGGAAAAGTCCTGTAGATTTGCTTGTTATCATCAAGTAGTGAGCTAATGCAGCCCCAGAACTGTGCCCAATCAGGGTTACATTTTGAGGATTACCACCGAACTGTCCTATATTTCGTTTAATCCATTTAAGTGACAATAATATATCTTTTAAGGCAGCATTGCCCGCCGCCTCTTCTATGTCTAACGATAGGAATCCAAATGGTCCTAACCTGAAAAAAAGTTAAAAGATTGTAGATGTAAATATGAATAATAAAATAGTTTTTCAAATTTTGCCTGTTGTCTTTTCTCAGGAACCGCTTTACCGTTTTAAATGTGATTTTTACCGATGCTTTTAGGTATTGTGGCAACGTTCCCGTAACATTTGGAATAATGATGGTCTATTATGATGTGTTTCATTTTATTCGGTTCATGAACATTAAAACTATGCTGCTTTAGGTAGTCCACACGAACGAAGTCGCGAGCTCCAGCTAGTTCAATATATCTAATGATATAATTTATACCTGTAATTTATTCCAACTACGATGACGCCTCTGTTTAATAATAATTGGGGACCATATATGTAGTCTGAATTGCCTGAGAGGGTGCTTAGAGCGCCGCCGTGGATGACCACCGATACTGGCAGTAGCTTTCCCATTCCTTTCGCTGGCACATGGATATTGATGAGTAGGCAGTCTTCACTCATCTGATATTTGTGGTACCTTCCTTCCGCCTGTACGCAGACCGACCCCTCCTGTGTCGCATCGAGCACTTCCTTCCAAGCTTTTTTTGGGACTGGTGGCTGTTTGACCAAGAACATTTTATACAATAGGTAAGTAGGTACCAATCTATTTTAATTTAATTTCAAAATTGTTTTCTGACATTTTATTATTTTACGTTGATGCCTAATAATACATTATAGTTATGCTTTAGTTATAAATAATAAACATGTTTGACTTCTTAAAGGTTAAAATTTTAGTTTCCCAGAGAAGTTTATTGTAGTGTACCTACTTATACCTACTTTGATTTCGTCATTTAACCGTGTAGTACCTCTACTAATGATGTTACGTGCGAGACACGGAGACGGAGGGCAACAAAACTGACTTAAGTTCTTCAATACTAATGTTATAAAGAAGCAATGTTTGTTTGTTTGTTTGTTTCTTTGGTTCTTGAATAGGCTCCGAATCTACTAGCCCGATTTGAAAAGTTCTTTTTCCATTAGAATTCTACATATACGCTGAGTAACATTGGCTATAAAATATATTAATAATTTATTTTAAACAAAAATACAACCGACTCCCATCGATCTAAAAACTAAGAAATAATTTTGGGACAACTCTTCAATATAAGTAATGGTAACTAATTTTGGAGTCTGTGCCAAATACAGATTGTACAAGTGTTACTTTTAGAAAATATTGGCGTATATTGTATTTCGTATATTGTATTTATATTATGATGTTAATTAATACCCGACTCTACACAAACAAAATGCGTAAATTAATTTCAAGACGAATCATATGGGAGTTGTACGATATTTCTCGATGTGTAGCGCAAATTGCGATTCAATTAATTTCAATATTTACACTTACCATAAATCTTAAAGATCCAGTGGGGTTTTCAGCGAATGGTATTCCTACATACGAGTAATATTCCAGATTTTTATACCTGTTAACCTTCCCTTTAACAGGTCCACTGGCTGTCTTTATTACTACTGGTCTTTGTGCTAGTACAGACTTCAACATTATGCACTTCAATATTATACAAAACAATATTAATTTAAAATACATCTTTAATTATAAAAGTCTCCCATATTAAAAAAAATGTAATATCCACACTATATATTGCTTACTGATTACATTGCATAACAATACTGTATAGAATTGCACCCGTTTGTTTCAATATACTGAATCAAATAAAGAAAAAACATAAGAATAATAAAATGAAAAAGTCACCTCGTTCCATTACCTACATCTAAATGTTTACATAGATAATAGGAATATGTTAATATAACAATTTGGTATTAAAAACGTTATCTAAGCAATAAGTAGGTAAGATAAAACTGGATGTTTAATTCCATAATTTGGTATCATCATAACGTTAGCATAGGCATTAGAACTTGTAAAGTAAAGTAAGTTAAAAATGTTTTTGCACACCAGCTGACACGGAAGAGTGCTATACTGTGGCAGATTTACCAATGGGCTTAGTATAGGCTAGGAAACCTGGGAACCTAGAGAAGCACATTTTAAGGGGCAGCAAATCATCAAATCAAAAACAATCAAAGGCACTTTTTTTGTCTCAAAAATGAAACCGTTGCGTCTATCTGAAATACTGGAACAAAAACAATACTGAAGTAAATGAGAAGCAGGTAAACTCTGTTTGTCTGTCTGTCTGTTATGCTTTTAAGTCAATGTGCTAAACTGATTGTGACGATATTTGATAAAGACATTCTTATAGTTCTTGTAAAGGACAGAGTTACCCAGTCCACTCCCATCCCTTAGTGAATCAACTTCTCAAAAATATATGAATTTAACGGACTGGGCGTCGGCCCACGATCACGATATATCTCCACCAAAACATTTTGTTACATACGGTTACTTCAATTCGTTGTTTCCGGTTTCGATGACAGGTATACTTATTCATAATATTTATACGCCAAGTATACAATTCATACATTAATTCACAGCACAATTATAAGTAACCTATCTAAAATTGTGCAATGATAACTTATTTATTTTATTTTTATTTTATTAATATTTGGAAAACTTACAGCTAAAACATAGCGTAACAATAAATATTATAGCTAAATGAGAGATGCTGTTACAATTCTCAGTACTTCTACAATCTCTAATTCTCTACAATTAACAGATAGGTACGAGTAGGTACCTACATCATAGGTAGGTTTAAAGGCACACAGTATTCTTATAACAAAGAAATAACAAAAAAAAATCCCATATTAATGCCAACATGCATCATTTTAACAAACTACATTTGTTTTCTAATTTACCGCCAATTTCCACATATTTACGAAATTGTCTGTAGACATAATCCCAAAAAAGTAACTTCCTACTCGTAGAACTGCTGGTGCTGTAATGTTCTTTTAGTGTTGAATTGATACCGATAACAAAGTATTTTTGATTTTCTAAATCAAATTCTGGCCATTCTATTCCACTGCATCCCTGCGGCTTGCTGAAAAAGTTACGAACAATAAAATACCACATTTGTTACAGAGATTTCGTTCGCAGCTTTGATAAAATGCAAAATGGACAACTAATATATATATATAACTATAATAGTAATATTAATAAGGTCGCATTACTTACCCAAATCGTATAAAATTGGAAAAGAGATCAACCGTGACGTCGATCATTTTTTTACTAATGCTGCTTGCATTTTTAATTCTATTTATTGTTCTGTTCGTCACAAATATGTATCCAAGTTCATCTGCATGGGATGTGCCGGGATAATTTATTTTATAATTTAATTTGCCCCAATTAAGATCTCCGTCAAAGTCAAAGTTGTAAAAGTATAATCTATTACTTTTAGGATTACGTTTGTGTAACCTTATCCAATCGTAAACACTATAGACATATCTGATGTCTGACGCTAGGTCAATTAAAGTATCTACAGCTAAATTATTTACCTGGTCGTCGTCAAAATACATTTGACTAATTAATTCTCCCAAATGTTTAGCTTCTTGTGATCCTTCAGGATATTCTATGTTGCTAGGAATATATAATTCATGGTTATTATGAAGCTTCCTCACAGAATTTGGATTGGCTAATGTTTCTGGTAACATATAAATGCCTTCTTTGGTATTTATTCCAGCCAAAATGGGAATATTCAGGGCTAATCCTGATTTCATAAGTGTTAAAAAAGGATTTTCAGTTATTACTGCATGTGAAAAATCTTTTTCTATGCATGGCACAAACAAACAACAGGGTTTTAAAACATTCGTGTACTTGCTGCTTAAGTTTCTAAACGCTTGTATTATTTCAAACACATTAGCTTCTTGTAATTTTTCTAAGATTATTTGAGGCTTCTCACCTTTTATGCTCAGTTCTTTGGCTAAGGACATTGCATCGTCTTCTGGATGTAGGGATAAAAATCTATGATTGAGAGCACTTCCGCTGATCATGATAGCTTGTTGAAATAATGTATTCGTTTTATTAGTCAACATTAAATAGTGCACCATTGCTGCACCTGAGCTGTGCCCGCCAATTGTTATATTGTTTTTATTTCCGCCAAATTTCGTTATATTTTTTTGTACCCATTTTAGAGCCAAAATTACATCTTTTAGGCCAGCATTACCAGATGCTTCATCTATACCTAAGGAAAGAAATCCCAATGGTCCCAGTCTAAAAGCGTTAGAAAAAGTTTAGTTTTATTTATGTGTGATAATGTTAAAATAAAAAAAATGAAAGAAAGGAAAAAGAAATGTAAACCTGTAATTCAGTGTCACAACAAGGATTTTGCGTTTAAGAAAAAATTGTGGACCGTATAGGTAGTCGGAATTGCCAGATAATAAAACAAACCCCCCACCATGTAGAAACACCAGCACTGGTAGCTGCTGTGACCTACGTCTCGGCACGTAAATATTGAGCATTAGGCAATCCTCGCTCATCTGTTCGTTCTTATATCGCATTTCCCATTGTGGGCACACAATGCCATTTTTGAGTCGCATCTAGTACATGTTTCCATGGTTTCTTGGGTAGCGGTGGCTATAATTGACAAACAATACGCATTTTTAGTCAATGCCCGAAGTCGAAGGTATACCAGCAGTGTGTGTTGCCAGCTTGCCAGTGATAAAATACGACGCCGAGACATAATCCTTTGCCGTCAGCCTGATACACAAGGTAAAAAGGCGTCTTGGCAAAAGGAGTAAAGGCTGGCCTCCAACCAGGTGGACCGATGACTTGAAAAAGACGGGCGGAAACCGTCGTAGGGAAGGGTGGAGTAGAGTCGATTAGGGGAGACCTATATCCTATATAGCAGTGGACTTCAAAGACTATCTTACAGATAGATACATTTTCATCATTTTTAATTTTTGTTCATGCGTAATAAATAATTCATGGTTAAAATCAATTACGTGAATAAAATTTGTTTTCTACACAATTAAAGAATCTAACTAATTTTATACAATTCAAATAGCGTAAGTATTTCTCAGTATAGCGTTCTCCTGATTATTACTGAAATGTAGTCGTTATCTAGTTAGCTTATGTGATTTTTATATGAATTTTTCTTTTTTTTACCTTTATAACTACTTACTCAATTTTATAAATACCTTAAATCTTAAATTTCCCGATGGATGTTCAGCATATGGAATGCTTTGGTATGAATAATATTCAAAGTCATCATAATAATTTAATTTTCCACGAACTAGACCATCTGCGGTTCTGATGATAAGCTTCATAAATCCAAAATCATTAAGATAGCCCACAACACAGCACAACAAGAACATAGCTTTCATTTTAACACTTCCGAGCCAACAATCATTAAAACTGCCTGATAGTTTTATTTGTAGCCTTCAATATTATTCTTCGTCCATCAGAGGTAAAGTAGGTGCATTGTATTTGGACAAGTGTAGATATTCTTTTCCTCTTTTCTTTATAGGTTGATCATTTCCTTTATTTCAATTATTTTTGATACAGTGTTGCCGATTTACGTTCCACATACGATTTATTCAGTATTACGTAGGTACTTAATTATGAAATTAATTCCATGTAAACCTAGGCAAAACATTCTTTTTTATCTAAATGTTCTCCATGCATTAGGTACTTGAAATCGAAAAATTTATGGGTCAATAAAATAATGGCACTATTTTATTTCTTAACGGTTTATTTTTAGAATAATTTAATCTTATTTCTAATTATTTTATGTACAAATAATTTATTATAATACTCGATTAAGGCTGACGTCTTAATCGTTTCATTATTTTGCAGTTTCATACTTTGTTTTCGTATTAACATAGTACATACAAGAAACCTGCGCTGCCCATGGTCTTTGATCAATGTAGGTACAACAAGAGTGTTTTTGAAGATACTTTAATTGTATTATCAAATTAATTGTAGGCATTTCAGAAGTTGACATAATAACGATATAATACTTACCAACATAAAATGTTTCTTTGTGTATGGTAGCCCAGTGGCTTAGACTTCAGTCTCTAGAGGTCCGGAGCTCATATCTTAGGGGCATGCACCAATGTTACCAATAAAAGTTATGTGCATTTAAGAATAAATACTTATCACATGCCGCAACGGAGAGCTAAAACATCCTGAGACAATCAGCATGTCTGAGAGAGTTCTCCATGACGTTATCAAAGACATGTGACGTTAATCAACCCGCACTGGGCTAGCGTAGTGGACTACGTACAGCCTTCTCATTCCGAGAGGAATCCCGACCCAGTAGTGGGTCATTAATTGGTTGCAGAAAACATAAACGTCATAATTGTTTATGTCGATAAGTATTATCTACTTACTTAAAAAGTTTTTTGCAATAGATCGATCGCAAAAGATTTAAGTCTACGTAGTATTTATATTGACGTTTTTGTATAAGGTGCCTAAGGTGCCTGGTTTTAAACATAGGCTTTTGGAGCGATGGCTTTTCGAGCCTTCTGGGCCAGAGCCGCGTCTGCGAAGTAACGTATAAGTTTCAGAAAGTAAGTGTAGATTATATACACATGCATAGTACAGATTACATGGAAATATATTGTCAGTGACGTAGACAAATAATTTCATGTGGTATTATGTAGTAGGTATAACATATGTTAATACATTTTTCAATTATCTTTGGACTTTTTAAACTTCTTCCTGCCTTGATCTTTTGAACGTGAAGGTAGCACCTAATATATTTTTATGTCGCTATGTAGATATAACAGCATTGTGTTTTTACAGTTAACATTAGTTTACTAGCTTTATAATTCTAGACGATAGGTGGTATTACTATAAGGTGGTTTTGGTCCTACTAATAATTGGAGAGCGTTTTTCTATCCAAAAATATTGGACATGATGTTAGTGAAGGAGTTTGTGATAGTAGAAAATAACCCGGGAGCGGGCGAGGGTGCAGGCGGCAGTCGCGGCGGCAGCGCCACCGGCCGGTAGTAGGGCCCTCCGTCGATACGCTGAAATGAAATCATATAAATGTAAAAATACATTACTATAAGTACACAATCTATACATAAACATAAGTAATATGAACATGTGATCTAAGCTTTAAGGCTATAAATAAGTGGATTTGATTTTAAGCTCTAATTAATGAGTATATACTACTGGATGGATTCAGTCTGTTCATGGGTTAATAATTTTATAGAGGGGTTTTTGTTGCGTTTTTATACTGTGTGACGTTTATTGTGTGTCTGCATAACCTGGCAACGTATGAAAAAATTAATTTTGAAATATTTGAATTTGGAAGTTTATATGCTTGAAACCTTCTCTGAAAGCGGGTTGAAGTAATTAAATATAAGTAAACCCTGAATTGTAATAAATATGAATCGTACTTACCTGATCAACGGACTTCACGGATACGACAGCCAGAAAGGTGCAAAAAAGTTTTATGTATAACATGTTGGTATCTAATATAATATTTAATGACTATAGGATCCTTGTATGTACTTCATACGTTAAGTTGAAAAGTAGCAATACACTACACAACTCTTCATATCGTTTATATACGAAATTTAATACATACACAAGGAAATCAATTTATTATATTACTAAAAGAGATTTAATGCGCTTTGTTGAATTAAGTTTAATTAAAGTATTATAAAATTTTACACTGTACATTTATCTTTGACGGAATTTTGTAAATTAAAATATAAATGTTAATACTTTAACTTTTGTTTTGGAAACAAAGAGAGAATACATATCATTAGTGTACCTATATTATCCTATCGTAACCGACTTCGTCTACGGCGATACCACTCCTTGTATATTTATTTTATAGTGTATATTTCTAACGTGGCTTAAATATCTTGTGGGGGCACGTACGTCAATTGAGCGCAAGTTAATATTTCATCGTGGTAAGTAATTATAGACGATGGTTACGCTTTTTGTGCGTCTCATCTAGTTCAGGTCCTTTTTTTCCTTAGTCGCTTAACTTAGTAGGTAGGTAATAATATAGTCTCCACTCCTCGCATAGCAGCGCAAGATTCATTATATTATTATTAAGTAGGTAGTGTACTTTTAAAGTAGGTATACCTACTTAAATTGGATGCACTCAGTCAGCGTTATTGTCCCAAAATATTTATTTATTTTATGCAGTACAACTACAATATTGATTTGCTTGAGTTTTGCACTTTTTTACTGCTGTCGTATAATGAAGCAGGCCAGGTTTTCTTAAATTTATAGTGTCACGAACCCCTATTAGACTTTCAAGGCCAAGGCGAAACCCCTTAAGAATACCGACTATTCATAGGAATTTTATTGAACATAAACAATAGATCTTGACGTCAATATATCAATACGTCTTGTGTGTGTATTTTGTTAAAATTTATTTTAAAAATAGCAAGGAAGTATAAAATTATTATAACGTCCGCTGTCATAGTGGACGTTTCGTTCATAACTCCCGCCATTTCGTAAATTCGTCGCGAACCTATCACGATTCAGTGAGACCACGACCCTAATTTGAAGGAGAGAGTAATCTTTATGTATGTTACCATCATCGACATAGCCCACCGTGGAGCAGCATATTCGGCAGGGCTTGTTCCTGTGTATAGTGAAAAGACCTATGATGTGTTGTTGTATTATATATAATATTTATGAAGCGTTACTAAAAACACTTAAACCTTTCTTCTTAATAATATTAGTGTCGTCTAAACTCTGCCCCATCTTTATCTGCGTGAACTTTAATTAGAGGAGCAACAGGTACCATTTCCGAGTAAGTTATATAAAATGGACCTACCCTTATATATACTTATATAATAAAGCTTAAGCTAATCTCTGGAACTAACAAGTTTCATTTGAGAAATTCTTAGATATAAATAAGGAAGGTACTGATATGTTGTAGGTACACAACTGACATGTTATGCACCTATCTGAAGTGCATTCTTGTTGTGATGCGTCGCAAATTATTTGGTTTCCGTATAAAAATAGCCATACAAACAAAATAAGGACCTTAAAAAATTATCCTGACCCTGATTATAACCAACGACAAAGCTTGTGGATGTGTGAATTAGTGGATTGCTCTATAAAATACAACAGGCGTTTAATTAACCACTTTTTAAAAAGGATTATTTACTTTAGTTATAACAAAATGCTGCTACTCTTTATCTATTCAGTCAATTTAATTATAATAAAGTAATTTGGAAAAAAACTGCAGACTAAGATTTTAACAATTTGATTTTCAAGTACCTGACAAAAATATTTGATTATTGGTGAAGCAATCTGAGGCTCATGTATAGGAAATATTCTAAAAAAACGATCTGAAATCACTGCGAATACTGCGATTACATAGTTTTAAATTCTTAGGTATTAAGAAACTTGGTAAAAAGTCGTTGATTATCATTTTGATTTATTTTCACAATTTTTTTAAAATTTTAATCAATTTAGATCGGAGACGTAAATTGCACAGGCGAATTTTCCGTCAAACAAATGTTCATTGCAAAGACAGTTTCTAAGGGATTCTCTTTGGTTATTTTGTTACACGTGGCCAGTGATTCCTCAAAGAGTTTCACTTTTGGGTGGTTTCCGAGTACTCCCAACATCCTTGTAATGTTGAAGTGACCTTCATCATCTATGAAGTTTCCTTTAATTCCAAAACAGTACAGGAACTTCTTGCTGGTGTCGTCATTGGTGAGGGTTCCGCTGAGAACTTGCTTCGTGATGTGTGGATTCGCTTTAGTTTCCTCTATACATGGTAGCACGACATTTTTTTGGACGTTCGATGCGATTTCCATCGGTATTTCAACCAGGTCCTGAAAATTAATTAAGTGCATAATGTAAGGTTGATAAAATTATCATATGTATTGTTTACCATCTTTGTTCACGGACTATATAGGATTAGATAGGCCTTAGAGTCTTTACGCAATTGGCTATAGGACGGAATTAGGTTTTTTTCTCTCGGCCAATCCATTAAAAAAAATTAAGATCTTACATTCTAAAATAAATAAATAAATAAAAATAAATGTATAAAGCTTTTTATTAATAATGTAATAGTTTCAATTGATAAATTATGTCTCCGGGCGTAAAACCAAACACCAAACTTTGAAATCAAAAGTGTCGAGAGTTTTTTTCTACGGTTTTTTCTCTCAATGACCCAATGGTGGGTGACACTAAACCGATGAGTTCGATTAGGTAAAAAAAAATAATAAAAATTATTAGAATTCAGATTTTGTAATATTACATAACGTGAAAAATAAATCTTATAAAATATTTGC
>DWOC01000063.1:0-11529 GCA_018250775.1 Helias cama
CGGGGATGGCTAACATTCTACACGATGGATTAAGAGGGGGACGGTACTGTAACTTCCCCGACCGAACTACGCAAGATCTCCAAATCAAAGGATGCGCTTGCTCGCGGCTGGATGGCGGTGTCGATGGGCTGCAGTGAGCACCTAATTCCAGAAAATCAGGCAGCTGATAAACGTACAATGTGTACCATGTATAAACAATTCGTAACTGAATAAACACTAGAAGTTACTACAGAAATCTGATCCCACCAGTGTAGACACAGTGAACCACCGACAGAAGAAGTTAAGACCGCTAACCGCTACACAAACATTTTAATTGTTCCAACCTGTATAAAAACGTTCTAATCAGTAATCAGTAATCGTTTATTGCAGTATACAGGTATTACAATGTTCGTTTTATAAAATCTAATGTTGCTGTATATACCATAGAGGCGTGCAATTACAGCGTTAAGCTATATTTAATTTATTACTATAAATATTTGATAAAAAATTAAAATATTTGCACACCTTAAAATGGTAAACATAGATTGATCTAAATATTTTGTAACACCTTTGTACATATATTTGAGCAAATAAACTTTTTCTTTCTTTCTTTCTTTCTTTCTTTCTATATTTGCTTTTAGAGACTGACTTCCCTGAGCCAGAGTGTGATTGACCTTGTCAGGGACTGATGACATAGAACCACTGCATCAACAGTATTTTGATGGGCTGAAATTAATGATGTGTGGATATTGAAAATCATGAAAATAATTAGTTCTTATTTCTGTAATTTGCCACAAATAATTTAGAACTAAAAGTTAATGTAAAGGATATAAGCACAAGATAATCACATAAGAGGGCCATTATCATGAAACCCATGTTCGTACAAACATCAGATTTCTGTTTGCAGCTGATAACGTGAAGTGATACAGAGAACTCCCTGTTATCAACGCAAATGTTTATAGTTTGTACTGCAGCAGATTTGCGCTTTTTCAATATGGTTCAACAGATAACATTTTCTGATTTTATTTTAAGTGTGTTTGCTGCAACACATTAGTGACAGGGTCGGGTCTCTTACAATGAGAATGATGATGATCTCAGTGCATGTAGCCCACATAGTGTGGGTTGGTGGATCTTGGCATTGTATAATGTTAATATAAGGGAAAATGACAAGAAATCGCCTCTAGGAAACAGTGAGCATAAATTGTTTTTTTTTTGCGTGCTGTATCTGCGATCAGTCCCAGGACTATAAGCGGATTTGTTGAGTGGTTAAATGCGTTGCAAGGGGTCTCCCCAGTGGGAGTCTCTCCTTTTGTATTTTACCATCTAGTATCCAATCTTTGGATATCATGACGTTTTAGGCGTTTAATGTAGCTTATATTTGCTAGATTTGTAGCTAGGGCATTTGGGTGGTTTTCAAGGCGATTTCTATATTTTGAGGAAGAGATTTGGATCTCTTCCTTTACTGTTTTGATATCTAAAGCTTCATGGATTTCTGAGTTGGTGACAAACCATGGAGCATTTGATACGGTACGGAGTATGCCATTTTGGAGTCTTTGTATGATGGTTATGTTGGAGTTACAAGCGCTTCCCCAGAGTTGTATCCCGTACATCCACACTGGCTTGAGGATCATTTTGTAGATTAGGAGTTTATTGTCCATTGATAGTTTTGAGTTTCGTGCCATTAGCCAGTACATGGTCCGGAATCGTATGTTTATTTCATCACGTTTCATTTTGATATGCTTTTTCCATGTCAGCCTTCTATCCAGGTGTATCCCTAGATACCTGACTGTATCATTTTGGGGAAGGTAATTGTTTCCTAGTTAAACGGGCGGGCAGTTTTCTTTTCTAAGCGTGAAAGTTATGTGGGTCGATTTAGACGCGCTTGCTTTGATGCGCCACTTCCTTAGCCAGTCGTCTACTTTATTGAGGCTATCTTGTAAGATATTTGAGGCAGTTTGTGGATCTGTATGACTAGCTAGAAGTGCAGTGTCGTCAGCAAATGTGGCATTCATCACCTGTGGTGACTGGGGAAGGTCTGCTGTATATAGAGTGTATACAATTGGGCCGAGGACAGATCCCTGTGGGACCCCTGCCATAATTTCTTTGATTTCTGACATGTCTCCACTTTCTCTTACTTGGAACATGCGATTTGTCAAGTAGGAATTCATCAAATTAAAGTAGGTATGTGGGAGGAATGTTTTTATTTTGGCAAGTAGGCCCTTATGCCATACTTTATCATACGCCTGCTGGATGTCGAGGAACGCAGCAGAGCAGTATTCTTTGGATTCCAGGGAGTGCCGTACTTTATCACATACCCGGTGAACTTGTTCAATTGTTGAGTGGCATTTTCTAAACCCAAATTGGTGTTTGGGGATGGCTTCATTATTATCAAGTAGTGGCAGTATTCTATTAAGGAGAATCCTCTCGAAAACTTTAGACAGGGTAGGTAATAGACTTATTGGTCTGTATGATGTAACATGTTCGGGGGGTTTTCCTTGCTTATGTATCATTGAAATTATGGATACTTTCCACATAGTTGGGAAGTGTTGGACTCTAAGGATGCCATTGAAGAGCGAAGTGATGTATACTAAAGCTTTTCTAGGGAGATGCATTAGAACTTCTTTAGTAATCAGATCGAAGCCAGGCGCTTGTTGTTTTTCATTCCTTTTATAGCCCATGTAAGCTCACGTAAGCTCACTGGGTGTGGGGGAGGTGATAGTTGGAAGTCTTGTTGTAGATAATCGTCTATTTCTCTTTCGAACTCTTTGCATTCACTGACGTTTGGTTTAAATACACTAGCTAGATGTTTTGCAAACGTGTCTGCCTTTTCTTTTCCCGTTTTAGCCCAATCTCTACTTTGTTTTCTTATTGCTGATTTAAATTGTTGTGGTCTATTAAATGCTTTCGTAAATTTCCATAGCGCGTATTCAGACGATGCTGTCGCAGTTAAATTTTGCAGTTTATTTTGTAGCGTTTCATTATTTGTATTGTCCAGCATTTCTTTTAGTTCTTTTATAGCTTTGTTTAGAGCAGTTTTATCAGATTTGTGTCTAGATTGGTGCCAGACCCTTCTCAGCCTTCTTTTTTCAAGGACTTTTTTTCTTATTTCGATTGGAATGTTTCCAGTAGTAGCTCTTCTCTTCTTGATTGGAGTGTTCTTCCAGCAGGCATTCTGTATGAGGTTGGTAATGTATATCGTGGCGTCTTCCACTTCTAATGGTGTTTTGAGGGACACATGTAGTTGTATACTTTCCTCTATGTGCCCTCTAAACCCCTCCCAGTCAGTAAATATGTTGGTCAAGGCTTCGGGTTCTTCATAGCATATTAAGGTTGTGCTTACGGTCAATATTACAGGTGTATGGTCAGAATTACCATCATGGCAAGATTCGACTTTAACATAGTGCCTTGAGAGTCCTTTAGTGATGAAATAGTCTAGCAGGTCAGGCTTTTTCTTAGGGTCAGTAGGCCAATATGTTGGTTCACATGGTGATATTACATTAAGGCTGTTTCTATCAATGCAGTCCTTGAGCTGCCTACCTCTTGTTGTTGTTAACCTTGACCCCCAGTATGTATTCTTGGCGTTCCAATCGCCCCCAACTATGAATCTGTGTCCCAAGGTTTGAAAGAATTCGGAGAATTTTGCACTATCTATTGTATGTTTTGGTGGGCAATATACAGGAGATATGTTAAGGGGGCCTTCATTGCTTTCAACTGTAATAGTTGTTGCTTGAATATGATTAGTTTTATACTCTGGCAAGACATGGTGTTTAACGGGCGTTCTAATGGCTATGGCAGTTCCAGCATGGCCAGTGCCGTCCGGGTGGCATGTATAATAGATGCAGCACCCCTTTAATTTTATGTTGATTTTGTCTGTACAGTGTGCTTCAGATATGAGCACAATGTCTAGTGTGTTGTTTGCAATAAGTAACTCTAACTCTGACTTGTTAGGAGCTAGACCGTTAATGTTCCATGTGGCTACCCTGAGGGTAGTCATTTTTGAAACTTGTCTAGTAGTGTTGTTATGAGACTCAATAGAGTGCTCATCTGTTGTAAGATAAGATCGAATTTTTCCGACTGTTTTAATATTAGCTCTTCTAGCTTGTTGCTTGTTCTTATTTCGGGGTTCGGGTTGTTAGTATTATTTTTTAGTTTTTCTGTGTAGGTATTGTTAGAGCTAGGTGTAGGCGTTATATGGGGTTTTCCTTTTCTGATGTTTTCAGGTTTTGACTGCATAGGTATTTTCGTCTCTAGTGGTGTGTTCTTTTTATTATAGGTTGCCCCCTGTGGCATTCTTCTGGCAAGGATTTCCTTATACACCCCACAGCCTTTATAATTTGCTAGATGTGCGCCGTCGCAGAGGGCGCATTTTGCTGGTGTATTTCATTCCTTCTTTGGGCAGTCAGAAGTCCTATGCCCTTGAGCACATTTTACGCAACGATACGGTCGCATGCAGTAGTTTTTTGAGTGGCCATATTGCTGACACCTCTGGCATTGCGGTAGCATTTTTCTCTTTTTGGGGTCACAATTATAACAGACTGGTGGTGTATGTATTGGATATCTTTCACGGCTTTGTTGTTGGGTCCAGGGTAAATATTCACGAAAAATGTTGAGGTTGGTTTTTTTTCTGGCCCATACTTGGCATTAATGATCTCTCCGTAGACTTTATTTCCAGTTTTTTCTATTTCTTTTTCAATTTCACTAGATGGAGTAGAGTGGTGAAGATTCTTTATGACGATTCTATAACAGCGCTGGTCTTTAAGGTTAAATGTGTGGCCTATGAGCCCTTTCTCTCTAACTAAGGTGATTATTTTTTTGTAGACTGTGGTATCTTTACTAGAAACTCTTAGTTGATTTCTGTTCACGATTTTAAAAGTGAAGTCAAAGGGATCTGTTTCCAGCAGTTTTGTGAGCTTGTTTACATCCTCGACATCATATAGGATGATAGGTGGTGGTTTACTAGTTCGCTTTTCTTTTGGATTGCTAGTGCTCTCTGACTGGTCCACTGGTAAGGTGTTGAAGCGTCAGATTTTATTTGTTTCGCGATCTTAAGGTCATCAGCAAATATAAAGTATTTAGAGTTTTGTATAATATATCTCTGTGACGTCATTAAGGTATATGTTAAAAAGCAGGGGTCCTAGAATAGAACCCTGTGGTACTATTGAAGTGGCATAATACGGTAAAGACATATAGCCCTTTACTACCACCCGAGAAGACCTATCCTCTAGGTATGACGAGAGCCATGACAACAAAGATCCTCCAAAACCGAAGTGTGACAATTTCTTTATAAGCAATGAGTGATTGACCTTGTCGAATGCTTTGGAAAAGTCAGTGTATATTGTGTCAACCTGAATGCGCAAATCAACAGAATTAGAGACGAATGTAAAGAAATTAGCAAGGTTGGTCACAGTAGATCTTGAATTCATAAATCCATGCTGTTCCCTACATATAGCTTGTTGTACATGTCTATAGAAATGAGGGTGTAGAAGGGACTCAAATATTTTAGCCAAGATTGAAATTATTGAGATAGGCCGATAGTTGCATATTTGATTGGTGTTGCCTTTTTTGTAAATAGGCACAATTCTTGCTCTCTTCCATAACTCTGGAAATATTCCTAATTGAAGGGATTTGTTGAAAATTATGCAAACGGGTAAGGCAAGTGGCTCTGCACAGCTGGCTAAGAATATCGCAGGAAGATTATCCGGACCGGAACCTTTGCGAATATCCAGTCTTTTTAGTTTTTTAAAGACTTCAAATTGTGTAAAATGTAAAGAGCACAGAGAGCCACGTGAAATCGGGTGAATGATATCAATATTGGAATGAAAATGTGTATCGAACACTGATGAGAAATATTTAGCAAATAGGTTGCTTATGCGTACTCCATCAGTGGCCATCTGATCATTTAGGATCATTTTAGAAGGATAAGAGTTAGATGATTTCTTAAGATTTTTGAGATGGGTCCAGAAATATTTAGAATTTTTTGCAATGTTTGCCTCTATGGTTTGAATATAGTTTTTGTAGTTCAGTTTTATTAATTTATCACAATATTCGCGAAGGGATTCAAACTCTATGCGATCCAGAGGGTTCTTATTAATTTTATATTTTAATCTGTACTTGTATTTATTTTTTAATGATAGAATAAGCTTTTTACTGAACCAAATAGGGTATTTCTTACTTTTAATTGTGGTTTTGGGCACATGTTTTTTAATGATGTCATCCAATTTTTTATAAAATATGGATAACATAGAGTTAACGTCGTTAAAGTCAATTGAAAGATTAAACCATGGTGTTTCATGTAATTCGGTGATTATATTTGTATAATTAAGTCCAGAGTTTTTTGGTTCGTATTTTTAATTGAGTTATACTGTTTCAGATTGTTTTCTTCCATGAAATCTACAAATAAAGAATCTAAGCTGCAGCTACTAGACGGTTGTAAATGTTTAACCCCAGGTAGTTTCGCCCATCCCAAATTAGAGAGGTTAAAGTCCCCTGCAAGCAAGACATGATCATTTTGATTAATGATGCTACTTGTGTTAGTTAAGAAGGAACTTAAAATGTCGCTTTTAATGGGTGGAGGCAAATAGACGGCACACAAGGCTATGTGACTACGCTTACCTAGTCTTGTTATATCAATCGTCACCCATAAGTCCTCGTAACTACTTTCCCAATTCGTAACACGCTGCGACGTTAAATTATTTCTTATGGCTATAACAACCCCTCCCCCGTTTTTGTTTAACCTGTCTCTCCTATAAACTACGTACCGATTGTCAAAAATTTCATTGTCATATATACTATTGTTGAGCCAACTTTCTGTAAATATTATGACATCAAAATCATTATTCATAATGTTTAATTTAACATCCATGCATTTGCTACGTAGACCCCTTACGTTTTGATAATAAATTTTAAGTAATTCCATACGGCTTAAGTAAATAAAATAAACTGGTAATTATTCTATATATTATATTTATATTTATAAATATGTGTATTCAAAAATAATAATTTTAACGGGTTTGTAGAGTAAACTATATATTCTATATAATAAATGTTAATACTAGTATATATTATGTAAAAGTTATGTGACGTTATAAATCCTATACAATATTCAAAAAATATTTTTTTTACAAAAGTGATTTTATTACAAAAGTGATTCTAGCTGACTAAAATCTCGAATCATGACGTGTTCTGATGTCTCCGTTTTTCGCATGAATACACGACCGTTTTTCACCCAAACGAACTTATATTGGAGTTGTTTCGCCTTTTCTCTTGCCAATGCGTGCAGTCTCTTAGTTTCCGGAATAAGGTGGTCGACAACATATATCGGTTTCTTCTCTTCAGCAATCCCGATGTGACTGGTGTTAAGTTTGTTATCCCGGTGTTTTTTATTATGCTGTATTACGTTGGCCATAAATGTGTCGCGGATGCGAGGGTTTGAAAACTTGACAACCACTGAGCGGGGGCGTTTATTTTCAGGGTTTAGTTTCGCTATCCTTGTGCATTTATGTACATCTCCTTCCTGCGAGTTGTTTCCGGTGACTTTGGCAATTTAAACCATCACATTCACTAGGTTTTCAGCTTTGTGTTCCGGAATACATTGTATTTCAAGATTGCACATTCGTGAGTGTTGTTCCATTATGCTCAGGCGGTTACCAAGGTCTTTAACATTTGATTTCAATATGTCATTCTCTTTTGCGAGTCTATCCACCTGGTCGCATTTCAGTTGCATTTGTTTTTGTATGTCATCTTGTTGCGCATTTAAATAACTAATAGACACTTTGATATCATTCATTTCTGCAAATATTTCACTTGTTTTTGTCTCCACTATTTTAGTCATCCTTCTTTCAATTTTATCCAACATGTCGTCCAAGGCATCCTGTATCAATTGTTTAATATTTTCTAATGAAAAGTTGCCTGTATTTTGGCTGGAAGTACCCTGATTAGTGCGACGGACGGTGACAAGCTGTAGGGCTGATTTCGGTAGTGGCACCCGTGCTGTGTATAGGGGTATTAGAATTGTCTCCTTTCGGTATTTTCGATCGACATGTCGGGCAAACCCAGGTGGTTTTGAAATCTTGTGAAATTTCATTAAATTTTTTCTTTGAAGTATTAATACAGTCGAAATGATATATTAAGTAACATGTATTACATTTGAGTTGTTCAGCCGTTACTAACTCAAGCGCACATCCGGCGCATATTTTATTTACAGCTTTAGAACTCATTGTTTACACCAGTATTCCTTACAAGTGATTGTATGGAAACACCAGAACACAAGCAGTAAACAGCTAAAAGTTGCGTTAAGTTGAGACAAACTTCAACAAATCGTATAATCGCTACCTTGGTAATAGTTCGCTGTGAGTAATGAACAAGCTGGGACTTAGAAACGGGGCGAGCGAGTGTGACGTATCATAGTAGTGTGACTTCGCGCAGTCGGCGGCGCGCGAGCACAGACTCTGCGAGCGAGTGCAATGATATTCACTTGATGTTGTGGGTAAATATTGTTGTAACTCACGGTTTACATGTCGAATGTTTACCACTTAAAGACCAGTGCTTTATTTGCCACATATACTTCACGTATAACTGAGTGGTTAAGAACTTTGGTCAATTTATCTTGTTTTTAAGACAAAATATAAGGATTTGTAATAATTGTTAATGCACCGGCGATGGCGCGCGAACTGATTTTAACCTTAATTCTGATTTGGAAGACATACAAGTGGCTCTCTCAAAGAAAACTTAAGAAACCGATAAACAAGAATGCTGCTGGATCCAAGATTAGTAGCGAGGGCGCTACTGGAAGCTGCAAGATGCGCTTCCATCTTAGGGAGGGAGGAGTTACCATGCCATAACCCATGGAATCTGCCTGCTCGGCGCTGACTCCGCGCGCGCATCGTATTGTGTTGCATTAGAACCATTGTCTCACGTCTATATTATTCAGGGAGTCTTGTACCAGCCATAATAGAGTAAACACATATTGTAATTCCGTAATTTCTATGTTAATTAAATAATTAGTTTTTAAAAACATAGTTTTCGTTCGCCCAAATCTAAGTACTGTAAAACAGTAAAATTTTTTCGACTCTATATAGAGTCTTCTCTACATGTGAGGAGGTAGCTCTCCCCCGGCTGAGTCCAAATCCGAAAACCCCACTCAATTTGGGCACACGGTTCCCGAGATATCCGTCTTTAAATTTTTTCGCATCAGAACCGTCGGAGGTCAAGTAAGGCTGGTCCAAATTTAAATATGGGGGTAGGGGGTTGAAATTTTAAGGGTAGGTGCGGAAGGGTTTGTTCTGTTCGAGGTACGTGGATCAAGGGGTGAGTTGAAGGGAGGGGGAGGGGGCGAAATTTCGTCAGATTTTGGCTAACTAACCGTTTCCGCGATATTTGGATTTGAAGTTTTAGGCTTCAAACCCCCAAAGGACTTACACCAAATCGGGTCTACGGTTAGTGTTTAATTTTGAATTTAGACTATGTTGCGTACCTCTAAAACTACTAGTCCGAAAAGATGCCAACAATTTTGGTCGAAAGGGGAAGTACCAGCCTTGCCAAGCCTATCCTTAGGTGCGAGGGTATCCACCTGGATCTGCTGTTATTCCCTCGGGAACCGGGAGTACAATTAAAATTTAAAATCTAGGTTGTGTCGCCCAGGGGGCGAGATATCGCGGCCGGAAAACTTTCTTAGGCTGTATAGGGGCCCAAATTTTCTAACAGCGGGGGTTTCCACTCGCCCACACTTCGGGAAAGCGGAAAATTTTCCGGATTTTCCGGAAAATTTTCCCGAAGGTGAATTTTGAGGGTGGGTATGGGTGAAGAACCCCTATAATCGTTTCTCGTAAGAGAACGATTTTTCACTCGTAAGAGAACGATATTTTCGCGATATCTCGCACCCCCGGCGAGTTATGGTATGGTTTCGGTAGAAAATTTGCCAAAAATACAATTCTTATCCTAAAATTACAATTTAAAAAGTCACTTATAGCTAGGTTCTTGGGCTACCTTCCAGTCTAGGTTCCGTCTTCTTCAGCAGCACCCTACGCCGTCCAGGAATTTTCAGACTTAGAAATTTTGCTATCGACCGTAATTTGCTCCTGGCGCGGAAACTATAGGTTTCCGAAAGTTTTACCTTCTATGTCTTTATATGTCGAATTTCGCCCCCTTATCCTTCTTCAAATTTTATGTTCCTGGGCTCGTTTTTCTCGGGACGAACTGGCCTATCGAATTTAATAAATTGCCGGGTAGGTCGTCGCTGAAGATCTCCCGCGGAGGAGCCGGGAAGTACCGCGACAGATCCCTCGGCGTTCCCGGTCTTATTTTACAGCTTCTGAAAGACTTATCGCAACGTACGAATACTCGTCGGATTTGTCTTCTCCCCGTCTATCGAATAGGCCTGGTTCCAGGTCTCCAGGTGTTGTGGTAAAAATTTTCACCACCACGCGGTTTTTAGTTTTTCGGCTATAACTTCCAGAGTTTCTGCGGGAAAAATCTGGAAGTTTGGTGGATTGTGCCCCTCTATGATACCTTCAAAATGCACTATTAAAAATTGTGGGTCATAGATCGTTTGAAGGCAGCGTTCACCAAAGACCGTTTTGGTTTGCGAAAACCACGTGTCAAAAACGGTTTTTTGGCCTAAAAAGGTCCCAAAGATTTCACTTTTTGCACTGCATCCATTTATAAGTCACGATCTTTATGCACTGTGTCACTTTCACAAACTTTGGGGCACTTTTTACCACTTTTTTGATTTTTAAACTGCGGAGCGGACTTATTTCGTGGCGCTTTCGACTGCGGCTAGCACGGAACTGGGTTAGGTTTTTTTTTTTTTTTTCCTAGGGCCACCTCCGACATAGTCAGAGCCTATTTGTTACTATAATAACACATTCATACCAGTTCTCGCATTTATTGACACATTCATTCCGCATACTTATTCTTTCTAGCATACCTCTATTTCATTCTTTTAGGCCGGGATAGGCCTCTACTCTGACTATGTATAGCTTATATCTAGGTACACACAGGGCAAATGAATTGGGACACGTTTTTGTTCAAGACTTTTTACAATATGTTTTACTTATATCTATTTTATATCTAATTACATACTAACGTTTACATTTATAGTCTGCATGATGTCAGACTGTATTCTTATAATACAGTCGCATCATGCCTTAATTCCTACTTGTTTTTATTTTTTATCCTATTAACAATTTTCTTACTATATACTAACAATTTCTCACGTTTCGTACGGTCACACATAATTTTTGACAAATTTTCTATATTTATAGTCAAGTCAAGTTCAAGTTCGAGGTCAAGTCGGTCTCTGGCGAAGATAGGGCACTCCAGCAGCAGGTGTAGGACGGATTCTTCAGCGTCGGGCTCACACGCACACGATGGGCTGTCCTTACACCTGAAACGATACAAGTATGAAGAGAACCCACCGTGCCCAGTGAAGAGCTGTGTTGCAGTGGCATCTATGAGGATCTTTTTCACAACTCTGTAAGCAGTTTTCGCGTCAGGGAAGAACACCTTGGTGACCGATGCCGTTTCCTCCGTCTGGTACCTCCTGTCCCACTC
>DWOC01000064.1:0-11525 GCA_018250775.1 Helias cama
ATTCAAAGAATGGCAAACAGATAGATAGTGGAGACAAAATAATTGTATGGAACTTAAAAAAATAGTTACATGATTATGCAGTACCTACAAATCTCTATCAGGACAGCAACATGAAGCATGTTCGTAAATGGACCAGCATGAAAGTGCAATCCGTGGGACCCCCTTTTGGTTTAAAAGTCTAAAAGAACAGGCCACGGCCCTCTCTCTGACCTTTCCATCAAGAGCAGGAGACAACACCCTCCTCCTACTCCCTTGAATGAGATCTAGACAATCAACGAAGGGTGCTCACCACTGACACAGGCCTTGAGGAGGCATGCAATGTGTTTCCTTACAACCTAACGATATGTGATATGAAGGAACTCCAGGTCCAATTGACATCTAAGAGTGTTCCCGACAAAAAAGCGTTAAAAGGGGACACTGTGGAATCTGCAATGTTTCTAACATCTGCGGGTTTCCACGATGGATTTCCCCATGATAAAAAAGGAATATTATTGTGTATATATATAATCCAAATCCAAGTAAAAAGTAAAACCATTCTGGCGAAATCTACAAATACAGGCAAAAATCGTGAATATAATTTGAAATCTTAATAAAATCATCTGTACCGAAATTGTATAAGTATGTACCTACAACTTTTTTTGTATGTATAATAATACAATTTTGTGATCGCCTATGCCAAAACTACCAACCAACGTACGTAAAAATTCAATATCAATGAATACTTCAGCAGAACGATATTTTATTTCTTTGTTTTCGATCGCGCTATAGGTAGAAGATATTGTCACTATCAGTGGCGGCGCCGTACCTATTTCTTTTCTTCAGACAAATTAAGATTCCGAGTTTTAGGCACTACGCAATCCGCGTATTCAATTTACTAGTAAGGTCTTAAGCATAAGGCACACAATTTTAAATTACGTTGTAAAACCCAAGTGGTAAAACCGTTTCAGTTGATCGTACGAAAATGTTTAAGACAACAAAATCTGCTATGTGCCTAATTTGAATCGTTTTTCCTTCATCAAGCACAGTACTTCACCTGCACTCTATATTTAGTTCCATTGTGGGTTAGCCGAGTTATATTAAGAAACTGCAGTGCTAAAGCTACACCAAAATGAAGTTATTAACCCACATGTCCAAACAAAATTTTTAATATCGATTACCGAATAAAAGCTTTCGGTAAACTTTTTGCTTTTTTAAGTGGTCACGGTGCAAAATCGACAGATAACGCTTGCTATCCTATCCTTTTCCCTATTACTATTCTACAAATATTCGTATTGCACATTGCGGGCCTAGCTGCTGCTAGCTGATCCGATTTCATCTCAGAATGTTCCACACGTTCCTCCTACTTTTTTTATAATTATACCCAGGAGCCAGGTGCTGGGGAGGTCTGACCCTCAGTCTACTCTCTGTTAACTCCCTGCCATCTCTCTCGTAATGGACCGCGTAGAGAGACGGGCTGGGAGATCTACTGGGAGACCTGGAGTTCTCGTGACCTGGACAGATCTGCTCGGAAGACGGGTAGGACACCGATATTTTGACCTTCTCGTGAGCCCTTCTTGCGCTTGAATGTCTGAAAATAGAAAACAGAGACATAATTATTAAATAAGTATTTCTCTCTGCGATCCATTAGTGAGCCACTATAGAGTCGTACTTCGAGATAAGAGGGATGTAGGCCATAGTCCACCACACTGGCCAAGTACAGGTTTACATATGTCTTTGTGAACATTTCTTCATCTCTTCTGAAGTGGTTCTTGATCTCTGAGACATGATGGTTTCCTCATGATGTTATCCATCACTTAATTCTCAAAAACGCACATAACTTAGAATTCATTGTTATGTGCCAATCGTATTCGAACCCAGAACTCTCGAAAAAGGGACAAAATCTCAGCTACTGGACTATCATTGCTATATCAAGAATTCTTATTTAATATGAACTGATTTCAGGTAACGGGTCCAATCTCAGAAATATCACACCTATTGCTGGCCACTGCTGGTCATCTTGGTACATACTAGTAGGTACTCAAACATGCATATCCCAGTTGAGTTGATGTTTTATAGTACCTGATTAGAACCCGGAAAAGCAAGCCATTTAATATAAGTAGTCAATTATTACAAACACTAAAACCAAGTCTTAACTATTATATAACTTAGTCTTACAGAAATTCATTTGAAGACGGTCTCACCTTCTTAGGCGCTCCGGAGAAGCACTCAGCGAGGTACTGGTGGAATGGTTTGAGGCGGTGGACAGGGGTGAGCCGTGGGGTCTATTAGACCCCCTCCCACGATGTATCCGCAGTGTGAGTCGATTGTCGTCGAACCTGCTGCCGAGACCTTTACCTGAAAGGTGTTTAATTTGTTGATTAATAACAGCTTAATTTCCTAGGTAGTAGTTAGGAGAAGCGGACACAGCCCTGCTGCTTTAGTGTATCGGTAACAATCGAAAACTTTATTACCTGGATGGGTGATCGTGGCGCATTACATAAGCGCAAATGTGTAGACGTTAGACGTGTATAATGCCCACTTGTTGCCAATAAATAGCAGTTATACCTCGACGCAGAATCTATGGGTAATTTAAATACGTCCGACAATAACCTGGCCACCAGCCCGTATCACCACACATCCATACTGAAACGGCGTACTGGTGTCTCGCTGTAGTCTCGCGTGATTCAGGGGAGACAGCCGTGACCAACAATGGGACACTTCAACAGAGTACCTACTATCTGTTAATATTCTAGAAAATAGTGTTTTTTACATAGAAGGAGCAAATGGAGACTACCTGATGATGAAGCTAGTGCTAGTAGCCAATATTGTATAATCTCAAACAGTACAGAAGTAAAATATGGCGTTGTTAATGCAAAATACGATGCCTTTTCTTGGTAAGGGGGTGGGGTGATTATTGAAATGAAGAAGTTTATATTAACATAATTATTTTTAGACTCGACATTAGATCTAGATTTTTTTCAGAATCTACGACAATGTATTATGGTACTTCTTAAAATTCCTTGTCCCTCATGACAAAACTTTGAGTTTACTGATTTACGACTTCTCAGAATAAATAATGTAGGTAATAACAAAGTTTTCTTTAGAACAAAGCAAGAATTCGAGGATTATAATTACAAGTTTCTGAATATTTTATATACAATCACAAACAGGCTTATTTCGAAGTCTCTTATTAAAATGTATTGAACTTTATGATAAAAGGCCGGGGAAATACATAATTTATAATAAAATTTACCATAATGATAAAGTTATTATGACTTTACAGATCAAAGAATATTTATTTAAAGATACTAATCTATCGTATAATGAAACAATAGGTGTCATTACTGATACAGTAAGAATTTTTAAAGTAACTTGTTGCTTAACAAAAAAACTTGATAAAAAGTTTAGTCTAGTTAGATCAAAATTACAAAAAATTCAAGTTAAATAATTGTACAGTGATAACACGACATAAGTATAACAATAAGGCGCTGTCATCTATTTCCAGGGTCGACAATACGGACAAGACAAGTGCAGAGAACAAATCCCACCGAGAAACAAAAAAACAAAACAGAAACACAAATTAATAATTGATTGTTCAGCTTCGTTTGGAATTGGTCCCAAAATCAGCGTTGCTGAGTACAATTTATTGATAATTATCAGAAATAAACTGACAGCATTGGAAGATATCTGGTAACGCTTTGGAATGTGGGAATTTCGAAAAGAATAACAAATGCCGAGTGCATTAGTAAAAGCCTAAAAGGAACCTAATGGCTGAAAGAAGCAAAAAAAGAAAGTTTGTTGTTTGCAAAAGCCAAAATGCACACAAATAGGGACACACAGGGGCATAGGTAAAAACTAGGGTATTTCAGTAAATATGTAGTACTAGCTTTCCGCCCGTGATTTTACCCGCGTAAACTTTTATATATCCAACTACCTACTCATATTTTTGATTAAAATAACTTAAGCACCAATTACACAATTTTATGTCATTTAATTGTACACAAAATGTCAACTCCTAATTCACCCCTTTGTGGACCCAGGCCTCCAACAATCTCACACTTTGACTGCTTGTCACGCAACGTTTGCGGGATTCGCACCGAGCCAAAGGAACGTCATTACACGCAAAACGTGTGTTTCCTATTGTTTTCGAATGGCGAATTTTTTGCGCCGTACGGCGGTAAGATTTGCGAAATTGCCGCCGCAGTCAACGTGTATCACAGCCTTCGCAGTTACAAGAATTTCATTACGTTTAAACAAAAGGAAACGTCGATTTTTTCTTGCTCTTTTTAATATTCAATTGTAATATCATGTTGTGTGATAATATCATACATTTTAATATTATGTTGTATTATAATTCGCACGCAAATGTATTCGAATACTTTAGAAATAGTTAATCTGCACGCAACAAAACTAAAAAAACTCAAATTAAAATAAGCAGTAATATGTCAACCCTCGATATCTTTCAACTCTTTGTGTTGAAGGCGTGCTGATGATAGATTATTTCAATGTTACTTTTCGCTACTCCATCGCAAAGGTCACAATATCTGGATCACTTCTTAATATGAAGAAACAACTTTTGTTCATTAAAAAAAACTATCCTTCAGAAATAAAAAAAAACGTGAATGCACAAGGATATCAGGATTAGACCATATTTTATGTCATAATTATAAATTTGGCAATTAGGTCCATGAACTGATAACGAATTCTACTGTAACATAGCTTTATTTTGTATCATATATACCTTAACGTTTTGTGGGTTGACATATCATTGTCTATTGCAATCTACTGACGCCTTAGTTGGTCTTATGCTAGCGGTACTGTGAACTTGTGATATATTTAAATATTGTTTTGCTGATTGTATTTTTTTTTAATATTATGAATAAATTAGTGTGACAGTGAAGTTTTTGTTTTATTTAAGTAATTATACTTATGTTGTACGTGTCAACAACTATGTGACCATTCCCACTTACCATTGAATGACCTCACAACTCCACCATTCTACAGAATTTGGAATTATGACTATATTTATATTAGGTATATTTTTTAATATTGATTATTTAATAACAAAGACATTTATTTATAATGCGTATTTATTTACATATTTATTACTTTATTTACATAGCCAACAAATTAAAGCCTTAACGTCTAAATTAAATATAAAATATTTCGGAAAAATTTAATATTCATGATGATGATATTGTATCATTTCTTTTGTATTGTTTCTGAATATTATGATAAATTATGTTATACATAAATTAGTTAATCCTTCGTTTTTATAGTAAGTATGTAATTTGTTCGCAGGTTAATTTATTAAAGTACAAATTCAACATTAGCATGCAAGTGATGTTCAGAAAATTAAATCGTTGCTAGTGGTCTCATAGTGCCTGTAACAATAAGTCTGTATTACATGTAACAGTGGAAAAACATTCTTTAATAGGCATATCCGTAACCACCGCTACTCGTTACGAGATGGCGCCACGTGTATTTAAATCACGCTTTCAACCTAACCAATCACAGCCTGGTCTGTAATAAGACATTGACTGTTCTATGTGTAAATACAATAGCTAACAATAAGTCTGCATTAAGGTGGGTACTGACCAACGTTACGAGGTGTAATGTAACGTGTTACACAGCGAGCATTTGTGCAGTCAGTACGTAGAAACAAGGCGCTCGCAGCGAGCAACGAGCCGCTCGTTGCTCGCTGCGAGTGCTCCACCCGGCTGTCGGTTTTTTGGCGAACCCTTTGTGTGTTACGCGGTTCAGTCAGTACGCTCTTGCAAGTAGTCACGAGCGCACGCGCGTCGCGAATCATCAAACGTCGTTCATCTATATTTTAAAAAATGGAGTGGGACAAAGAAAAAACTTTGTTTTTTATAGAAAAATACAGAGATGAGGAAGTGTTGTGGAATGTAGCTCATCCAGAGCATTATAACAAACTCAAGAAAGAAGACGCTTGGAATAGATTGGCTTTGTTACTCGACAGTGAAAGAGAAACATGTAAAAAAAAAATGACCAGTTTACTGGCATCATTGAGGAGGGAGAAACAAAAAATTAAACAATCAACTAGTACAGGACAAGGTACGTAATTATTTATTAAGTTTTTAAGTACATAGGCCCACAAGTGACAGATACAATTACTTATTATAAAAAATAAATACAATTATTTTGCTAGCATAGATAACGATATTCACGAAATATACTACTTTGGGTCGACGTTTGTTAATTGCAACTTTAATTTCAGGTGCAGATAAAGTGTACCATAGTAGTTGGTTTGCATACAAAGCCATGATATTTCTACTTGATAGAAATAGACCTCGTGCTACAACAGATACTGTAAGTCCATTTTAAGCATAATTATTTTGCCAGCTTACAGACCCTTGCTGAATGCAGTATTCAGCAACTTCATCACGAACATTGTGAGCAGATCTTGTAGCCCTTCGCGGTCTTATTTGCAAGGGTAACATACTAGTCATATCATTGTTACCTTCTCTCCAGTTTCCTAATCTGACTTGGCCGTTCGATTCTTCGTCAAAGCTACCTGCAGGGGTATATACCTGAGCATTATTACCTTTTCTTAAAAAATTGTGAAGGCATGTTATTGCTGTTACGACAGATGTCGCGGTTTTCGGTTCTAACAACATAGGTTTCCGCAAAACTCTAAACACTGCAGACAATATGCCGAACACATTTTCCACCACTCTACGAGCTCTGCAAAGTCGGTAGTTATATATTCTTTCTTTAGAACCACGTTCATGATATCCTGCATATACTTTCATCATATTTCCGGAAAGAGCAAAAGCTTCATCGGCAACAAAGTAAAATGGAATTTCTTCTGTTCTTGCTGGCAACGCAGTGGGTTGAGGGATGTTTAATGCATTAATTTTTAGTTTTTCGTTTAATTCACAGTTATTGAAAACCCCTCCATCAGATATTCTTCCTTGACATCCAATGTTTACATACAAAAAGTTATATTTCGCGTCAACAACTGCCAGTAATACGATGCTAAAGAAACCCTTGTAATTATAAAATTCACTTCCACTGTTGATCGGTGACTGCAGTAAAATATGTTTACCGTCGATTGCGCCTAAGCAATGTGGAAAATTCCACAAAGTATCATAGTCATTTGCTACAACCAGCCATTGCTCTGGTGTTTCTGGCATCTGAAATAATGATTTATATTTATTTTCAGCTACGTGAAGGTGCTTCAGAACAACCGCTTGGTGATTGCCCTCCGCCTGCCAATGAAAGCGACAATGATTGCCCTCCGCCTGCCAAAAAAAGGAAGAAAGCAGTTGTCCCAAGCCCAGAGGAAATAATGGCATCTACTTACAACATTTTAAAAAAGAAAACCGAGCAAACGGAATCAACTTCGCACAAAATTGACGAATGTGAAGCCTATGGTATTTTTTTGGCAAATAAACTAAGATCGTATTCAAAAACAACAAAAATGCATGTACAACATTATATATCTAATATATTGTTTAGTGCTGATCGCGGAGAATATGACTATGTTGGCATGAATACGAACAATTATTATTCACAAGGATACTCTACACGAACAATTTCAAGAGCCTCACCGATGCCACAGCAAAGCCAACCGATGCCACAGCAAAGCCCTGAAACACCTGCATCAAATACGTCCCATCAAAGTGACTATGGGTCACCAGCTATGAGTGAACGATTTTTATCAGAATTTGGTGATTTAATTGATTAAATAATTTGATATGTAATGACTGCTTTTCTGAATTAATTAAAACACTACATACCTTTACATATTCTTTTAATGCTCCAATAAGGGCTTCGCTGACCTCTTTTACTATAAATCCTATTCGTTGCTTTGATATCTTGAAAAGATATTGCATACTAGTATAGGAATCTCCTGTTGCATAAAAACGAAGCGTTAGTGCTAATCGTTCGGTGACACTGATTGCTTTTCTATAATTTGTATCCTTTTTATGTACACTTGGTCCAATTAAATTCACGAGTTCTTCAAACTCGATCGGAGACATACGTACAAAGTTTTTATACTGTCCAGTAATCATTTGGTTTTTTAAAATTGCTATCAATGACAAACCACCACATACGCCTCTGTTTTTAAATAAGTTTGATGTCCAGTAACGTTTTTTCTTCTTCTTAATTTGGATAAAACAATAATTAAGTAGAATCAAAGATACCAACGCGGCCTCGCTGTCGGCCATCTTGAGTGAACTGGCGGCGAATATGGAGCACAGAGTTTTGACGAGCATGTTACGCCGATTTTAGAACACAGCGTAACGTGCTCGATGCGTACACGCTCGATGCGAATGTTACATTACACCTCGTAACGTTGGTCAGTACCCACCTTTAGAGTATGTCAGTCGAGTCAGTTAGAGCTATGTGCTTGTTTAAACAATGTATCTGTTCAGTCCATCATTATTTCTATACGTAGACAATACAATATATTACAATGTTGGTGTTCCTATTCACTATATATAATGGTTTTGGGAAATCTCTAGGGAGTCTATACATACGATGTCGGCGTTCGCGGTCGACGAGCC
Organism: Helias cama; assembly: GCA_018250775.1. Lineage (NCBI taxonomy): Eukaryota > Metazoa > Arthropoda > Insecta > Lepidoptera > Hesperiidae > Helias > Helias cama. The sequence continues at coordinate 8,517 of DWOC01000064.1, forward strand.
GTAATCTGGGGTCATTCAAAACGTGGTTCAGCTCTTATTATTGTTACATTGTACTGAATGTACTGACTGTACGACTGTACCGGAAGAGCACTTCACTCCAACTCCAGAACAGAAAGCAACTACCTAGTGAAGTTTAATTTTAGAAATAAATAATGAAAAAAGCTTACTTAAAAGCCTAAACGTTTCATTGAAGGAAGGATTATGTAAACCATAACCTTTATATTGCATAAAAACATTCTCAATCTATGGGGAAAATGTGATTAGAATTATAAGTAATATTTATTTAAGATAATATTTATTTAATATTACAATATTACAGGTTTCATTTATCTGTCTTCGTTCGATAAATACTTACAGTGTGTGAAACATATTACAAATAATAAATTATTCAACGACGTAGGTCGGTTTATTCTTTAATTATACTTATTAATAAGTGTAACGACTTTTGTAAGTGGTTCTATAAATTCTATTGCCTTAAAAGATATCTCGATTGCATCTAAAAGTTGATTCGCGTACTTCATCACAGCTAAGCGTCCTTACACACAACGTCTTTTTGTCGCGTCGTCAGCGCGCACTTAAGGCAATTAGGACGTTGAGCAAACGCGGGGCCGTCGACGTGTTTTTAAAACGACCTTTGTGACAAGTGGTCACTGCAACCCAAGGATACCCACGTCCAACTTCCAAAGAATCCTATCTGACCTTGCTACTCATGAGGACTCATAAGTTGTCTCAAAACTATTTTTTCCGGCAACTATGTTCCCAAAACGCAGACATGTATGTCAACATGCGACATCAGGGCGTCGGTCGAGCAGGTGACATGCGCATTAAAAACGCGCGTTTTCGGTCTTACAAAAAGTAGTTGGGTGCAAGTGCCGTAAGCCGCCAGCAGATTAGACGGTTTGTCCAGTTTTAGCAACAAGCTAGCCATTTATTTTGCCTTAGTACTGTTGCCTTATCGCTATACGACACAGCGAGTAATCGTGGCCGTTTTTATCAACATTAACTCGGGTTTTTCTTTCGATTATTAGACTGGCATAGAATGTCTTTTAGTTTGTTTAATATCACATACATAATTATTCTTTGGAGCTTAATTTATTTATTTGAAAATTATAGTAATTTATTTCAAGACTACGTTCAAATATCGAAAATAGTCATGAAACATAAGATCGTGAAATATTATCACTAAGCAAAGTAGAATTAATTCTGAGTGGAGATCTGACCCTGCGGTGGATCATTATTAGGTGCAGAGAAGAGAACCATTAAACGTATTCCTTTCTGTAAATGTTTTAATTTTTTGGTTTTCATGATAAAATTCAGTGTTAGGTACTTTTTTTTGCGTTTTGTCATTTAACGTTCGGTTCGTGTTTTTTTCCATAAAATAAATACATATTATGTATCGGTTGGCTAATTATGATACAATCGAAAATATTGTTTTCAAAATATTACGGGAATCAATACAATAAAGTACTTATATAAGCCATAAAAATTCTCAGTAAGTGGCCTCCCGTGACGATGCATAAAGAATGAATGCTGTGAACGATTGTACTACCGGTTGCCTTTGAGCTTTGTACTGAATACGAGAATAGAGTAAAGCAATCAGATGAAAATTATTCGTTTATTACGGAAGTCAAAACAGTTATTAATTGCGCTTTTATCTCATTGCCCCTTTCTCCTCTGTTTTTTTTTTTTTAACTATTTGGAAGCTCTAGTTTTACCCTAAGTTTCAACATAAAAACTAAAAAAATACTTAAAAGAATAAACTTATTAACGTGCCAAAGAAATATGCCTATGTACATCAGTCAAATTGATTCGTGACCCACCAACCTTCACTTTGTCTATAACCCTTTAAAATCAATTAGGTTGATTATCTACCATTATTTTGATTTTATAAGTCATGGCCATGTTTCCAACTCTACCACACACTTGTATAAAAATAATATATGCACATAATAATTTCTTAAATTTTTTCGGAACAACGAGGGCTTCAAAATATATTATTGGATTTAAAATCGATATTTATTTATCTTTTTAATCAGTATAGGTTTGGTATGTGTTAGAGTATTTCGATGTGCAATTTCGATGTACAAAAAGAAGATATGTCCTTTAATTAACTGTCGAACTACGAGGCGACCATATACGAGACAATATTATTATTACAAAAGTCTTTTCAGAAATTAGATTTCATCCGTACTGTGGTGGCGAAAAAGACAAAGCCCAGCCCCATGCGGGGATACAAGGGTGCGTAAGAGGCTGACAGAAGTCTTACGAGAAGTTTCCTAGACCTAGACCTAGGGCGTGTTTCGTAATCGAGCCTGGAGCCAGGAGTTAACTAGTTTTAAGGCGATCATCTCAGTCCTCATGAGTAGCAACACACCCTCCTACGACCTCAGATAGGATTACTATTCTGTAGGAAGTTGGGCGTGGGTGTCTATTGGCTGCAGTGACTACTTAACATCACACGGCCTGAAATCTCGTTTGCTACTCCAACAATTAATTAAGAGCCGAAACAGTTTGTAAAAGTCGTGAAACAGTTTAGTTACTTTTGATTGCACAAAAAGCTAGCGATTCATTGGCGATAACATAAAAGCAATAAACATTTATTCAAACGTTTTCCAATTTATTTGTATGAGCGAACTTCGCAATTAGCGTACAAAAAAAAGAAAAACTCCACTATTTTGCATGTAAACTGCACTGACTGTTATAGTTATAAATGGCTTGAACGTTGCTGTCATTGTCTTTTTTTATATATAATTGACTGTTAATTTTTTAAAACCTTTCAGAAAGCACTTCTTTTTTACAATAATTTGCGATTACCATACTAAATCCGCAAAAAAAAGTTCCTGTTTAAACAATATCCGGCAAGTAGGTACCATACCAAATTTGCAATAAAAACTTTATGGGAGCAATGGCCGACATCTGGTCAGTCGTCCTAATATGCGGGTTGATTCAAACCTAAGAGTATACACAACTAAGCTATAGAAAGGCTGCATGTCGTAAAAAAGCTCGTTT
>DWOC01000065.1:0-11512 GCA_018250775.1 Helias cama
CTACGAAGGTCACAGTTATAGGTACCTACTGAAACTTCGTCTTTTATGTCAAAATTATCCCAATATGTAATAATACCTATTAAATAATGTAGGTAATTATAATAATGCATTAATACCTATTTATGTTTGTAATTGCTGACCTGGTAGGTCTCGGCTATCCTCTAGTCTAAAACCTTCAAAACCTTATTTCTGAACAGACCAAGTGATTTTGCTATGATTTACATTGTTGTACTTGTAAAGGATCCCTAATTTTATGAGAATAGAATATAAAACACTGTTTTGAACTTTCGCGATTGTTAAAATTTACAAGATATTTACCGCGCTGCCATTACCGGGATCACGTCTTACCGCCTTCATGGTACATAAAACTTGAATATATTTCGGGAGCTTGAAAACAAAATAGATAGCTAAACTAAAAAAATAACTATAGTTAAATAATGATTTCCATCATGCCCGGCCTATATCTGATAGCTACATCAATAAAGTAAGAGCAATATACCGAGGTCCGGCAGTTGTGCTAAGTGTAGGTACCTAAATGTATCTACTCATAAATGTTACTTGTTTCAGATCATCAGAAGCGTTGCTGATGAGTTCAGCGTCCGCAGCGCAGGGACTCGCTTTCGGGCCCAACTTCCAAAAGGGTATTAAAGCTGCTGCTCGCATCGTCGTCATGCTCAACAAAGAGTCTAAGATCACAGACCCCATTAAACCAGAAGTTGAGAACTTTGTAAGTATGAAAAAATTTAAAAAGTCTTATTTTTACGTACACTAATTATTCTTTATGATATTCATTCAAATTTGTCTTTTTACTCATAAGTTGATCATTATTATAATAGTCGGCCAAAGACGTGCTACGTGCTGTGGTGATTTTTGGCTATGTTTGTTACAATTTTTTATTCTTCTTTAATACAGAGGGGAACAGGCCAAGCAAGTCTGAACAAAATACACTTCAAGTACCCGAGCAGACCGCTTATACAAGTTCTAAAAGACATGGATCTGGAGATAGAGAAAGGCAAAACTATTGCTTTAGTGGGGTCTAGCGGCTGCGGGAAGAGCACTGTCATACAACTACTTCAACGTTACTACGACCCTATTGAAGGCACTGTGGTTAGTATGACTATGATCACTATAGTCCCAATTAGTTTATTGTTATTAAGTGTATATACCTAGTATGAGCACTTAAACGCGCCAGGCACTTACGCTCGATAGTAATAAATCAGCGTGGTGGAGTAGGTATGATCAATCTTCCGCTCCCACTAATATGAGGAGAGACTTGAATCCAACTTAAAACGGGTTGCAGTTAAGTAAATTTTTTTAAACACAAACAATAAATGCTCCAACGTTTATTTCATTCCGTCATCAGCAGCGGTACTACCCCGGAGGCGTGGAGCAGAAGCGTGGTGGTACTATTCTTCAAAAGGGCTCTCTTTTTTTTATTATACTAATCTAAATTTATCCAACAAACAGTTACACTACCTTTTGCCAGAGTATAGGTATTCAATAATGCGTTACTATGATTCCTACCTACTTACTCTCTTTTTCAAGCATAATGTTATGAAGCATAGGTACCTTCCGCCCAAGATCGTCTTTGTATAAGAGATCAAAGTACTAAGTGGCACGTAGTAGTAGTACCAGCTACGACTATTAACCCTAGATAAGATAATTCATGCTTTAACAATATATTAATCTCTCCCCAGACACAGGACAATGTTCCTCTACCAATGCTGCGATTAGCAGACTTCAGGCAGACAATAGGCTTCGTGCAGCAGGAGCCTATCTTGTTTGATCGCACAATCGGCGATAACATCGCTTATGGTGACAACTCTCGAGAACCCACTATGGATGAAATAATCGATGTCGCGAAGCAAGCGAACATTCACAACTTTATAATATCACTCCCCATGGTAAGTTGTGTGAGGTAAAAAATCATCTAAACACGAATTACTTTTCAATTATACTATAAGGATAATTCTATTTCAGTCTATGCTCTATCTATCTATAAGAACTTGAATGCTTAAACTAGAAATGGTTCAACCTTTATAATTAACTGAGAAAGCTTATGCTTGACCAGAATGGTGGACTTACGTCTATATGAAAGAAGGCTGGCCCTGGGTTGAGTCACTAATGAGTAACAGTCCAATCGCCCACAAAGGAAATACTAGTTAATTCGGAGGAATAATGTTAGCGCACACAGTGTACAAGTTACCTGAAGTGCAATGTATCTCATAAAAATCCTTTGTTTCTAGGGCTACGACACAAACATTGGCTCAAAAGGAACGCAACTGTCAGGAGGTCAGAAACAAAGAGTCGCAATTGCCAGGGCTTTAATCCGAAAGCCACAAATGCTATTACTAGATGAAGCTACCAGTGCATTAGATACAGAAAGTGAAAAGGTAGGTTACACATACATAACACACACAATTGATAAATAGGTGGTAAGGCTATGTTGCCCAGGGAACCTAACTGCCTCCCTTCATTAAGAATCAAAGATAAAGTAAGAGAGAAAAAAAGGTTGACAGAATTAATTATCTGAGGTTTTTTTTTTATTATTGAGAAAGAGTAGCAAACGAGCATGCAGGCTACCTGATGTTAAGTGGTCACTGCAGCCCATAGTTATCCTATCTGAGATCATACAAGGGTGCGTTGCTACTCTTGAGTACTAAGATGATCGCCTCAAAAATAGTTAACACCTGGCTCCAGGCTCGATTACGAACAATGAGGTGATTTTTTGTGTAGCCATGCACAATTGTTGAATCTTAAATATAATGAATACATCTCATTAAATATTGATTTACATTATATTGCAAAATGGTGTGGTGACCAATGGCTGTACTGACTGACTCAACTTTGATATGTATCTAATAATTTACTTTCAATTCTCATCCAATTTTCAAATCACTACAAACTGAGTATCACTTCAAAATAGGCAGTGTTTCTATGTTTGCTGTGTTTCGATATAATTTAACTATGTTAACTGTGTTTACATACAATTTAAAATGATTTTAACAACTATACAGGTGGTACAAGCTGCACTTGAAGTTGCCAAGGCTGGGCGTACATGTGTTGTAATAGCACATCGCCTCAGTACAGTTCGGGATGCAGACCACATTTGTTATATCAGCGATGGAAAGGTAGCAGAGAGTGGGACACATCAAACACTCATGCAACAAAAAGGACTTTATTACAACTTAGTTAAGCGTGGCTATGCATGAAAACTGAAAAACCAAAATATAAAATTAAAGCAGAATTTTTTTATAAACAGTATTTAAACCTTGGACAAGTTTTGTCTTCCTTTTTTTTTATATAGACAAACCCTAAATTTATGAATAATTGTTAAGAAAATTTACAACAAATAATATTTACAATTTTCAAAAAAATAGTTATAAGCATAAGTTTTTAAAGATTTTCTAAGATATTTTTTCTTTGAAAAGAATTCTGTTGTTATTGAAGTTTTTTATTCACTGAAGAAGCAGTATTATTTTTTATTTACTTAAGTATTTATTAAAAACTTACATAATTAAAACTACATAACAAGTTGTTTTATTTCTAGTCAGGAACTAAACTTCTTTTCATGATTCAACAACCATTCCTTCCAATCAATACCACAGCTGAAGCCTCCTTTGGAACCTGATGCTACAAGTCTGTGACATGGTATTACAATTACATGAGCATTGGCACCACAAGCAGCACCCACAGCTCTGGAATGGCTTGCTGACCGACCTAAGGATTTAGCAAGATCACCATAGGTCTGTGTTGATGCATATGGGATATTTAAAAGCTCATTCCATACATCCTGTAAATCAAACATTACAAAACAATAGAAATGTAGTTCAGTGTCGATGTGTAGATATTATATCATACATATTATGATAAACTCATAGTTTGCCTATGTGTCTCATCACACTAAACTTAGAAACTGCTGAATCGATTTTCCTGTGGTTTTTACCAATGTGTTGTGGTTGGCTGCACATTTAAACTTTATTTTATTTCTTTCAGAACATAAGAATAAAGATACTGAAGTCGCGGGCTTTAGCTGTTAATTAGTATACCAATAGAGATAAACGCATTTAAAGATTACGAAGACTTTTTGATTAACATATTTGGTGACGAATATCTAATAATCCTAGTTTGGGGTCTAGCTGATCCAATTCTATGTAACATGTTTTGTTTAAGAAATAAATATTATTATTAATAATGAATTGTAAAGTTATAAAAATTCTTACCTTTTGAAAATCAGAACCAAATGTTTTAATGGGAACTGTGAACTTTGTGAGCTTTCCATCCAAATAGTCATGGAGTTCTGATTCAAAAGTTTTGAGTATTTTATTTTCATCTTCAACAAAAGTACACGATAATTGTTTTGACATAATCTGAAAATACTTTTCTAAATTTTTCGAATCTTCAAATGACACCATATAAAGAAATTCATCATCAGCAGCAGCAATTACGTTTCCTAAAGAAATTTTAATTATAGTAACAAAAACTTTATGTGTAGAATTTACAGAATGTTTTTTGAGAACACTTGAGAGTAACATGTTTTGTTAAGAGCACGCACGGAGTTCAATCACGTAAGTCCAAATTGACGTGGTTTTTCGTTATAGAAATTGTAATTATATATCAATTTTTGTCGGTGAAACAAAAATTTGATAAGCCAAAAGGAAAGCCCAATTAGGCACAAAACAGCCTAAGCACAAGCACAAGTAGTGGTTTTAAACTCTTTGTTGGTCAGTCAAAGTGTAAAGTGCCAAACAAAACCGGCCAAAAGAGCCAAAACGTCAACGTCTCCGAGACATTAAAAATAATTATTAGGTATAAAGCTGTCAAATCAAAAGCTTTGGCTACAAACACGACGTTGGCAAATAGCTACCCTCTTGTTGGTTTAATTCAGACAAAACTGAATGTAAGCTGAATTACTTGAAAATGTAATAAGTACAAACCGTCTTTTATGTATTTATAATAACACCGAATTGGTAAATCTAAATAAATGGAATACATTATAGGTACTTAAAAAAACTTATTGATTTTTTTTCTTATTATAATATTCATAAAATGGGGTTTGTCCCAACTTATACTTGATTGTGGGAAAGAGAAAGGACGGGAGAATTTTAATTGTTTTGCCCAAGTTTTTCCTAATTATTTCAATATTATGTTTATAGAGAAAACAACGTAGATGACTAGAAATCAATTAAGATACTTTTAAATATTTTAATCAACTGTCAAAAATGTATAGTCTTCATACATTGTTTATGGAAGTGGTCATAATTTATGTGACGGCATAATTCTTAAAGCCAACTGACTACGGTATTACTGCTTGAAAACAAAACCATATTGTTTTTAAATAAAACCATATTCTATGATTAAAGATTTTTGTGAATTAATTTTATGATGATCATCATTATAATAATATGGCATAATATAATATAATAATATGAGTGGACGTCTTATTTCATACAATACATCAGCGCTGCTCCGTACAGAGAGCGTTGTCGGATTACTCGCACGGCTAATCAACCGAGCTGTTGGTTGAAAGGTTCACAGAACAGACGACGCTTCCACATAGATAAAGTGTTGTTATTGATATTGGCACTCAAACATTTAATTGTCATTTCAGCTAAGACAAGCTATACTCATCTGCACCTGTCTCGATTTACCCAAGCCGTACTTTAAAATGTACTTGTACATGATGTACTTGAAAAATACAGTTTTTTTTTCAGTGACTACTCTGGATTCCATTTTTTAACCGCATCTAGAATTCCTATAAATGTGAATTTAGTTATGCAATTCCTATTAAAATGCCTTTAAATACGCAATTTAATAATCGCCTCTTCACATTTTGTAATATTTTAAGAAAATGTACAAATGTTTGCCATCCATATTTTTTACTCGCGGCGGTACGGAAACAATTATATTAAATGCGTTTGGGATGAGATGTTATTTGTACAAACTAATATTGCCACTGATCTCATCATCGTCATCAGTGATGGTTTTTTGTTTTAATTAATGTAAGTATGTTCTTATTTAAATGGTACGATATAAGACTAACCGGTGGGCGATACAGCAAATATTTATTTGTGTAAAACCATAAGTACTAGCCTGATTTGAATGCGGGTTTATAGTTTTCTTTCGCTTTCGCTTTTCTTCTCAAGGTAAAGGCAAAAGGCAATAGGCAAGTCGCTAAGTAAAATAATCACGGTATATTGTATGCCGTTGAAAACTGTGGAAACAATAGGTTATTTAATATTTTCAATAAATTATTGCGTAAAAATTAAAAATTTGATTAGGTGACAGACAACACCAATAAGATCAGTTAAGAACTTGTAACGCTAACCAAGGCGAGTTCCCAATACTTCTTTTATTAATTTTATGCAATGAAAAAATAATTATTTTTACAGCAATAAAATATCTCCAAATAATTCACGGCAAACGGAACCCTCGGTACGCGAGTTCGAATCGCACTTGGCCGGTTATTTAAATGTTGAAACTAAACGGAATAGAAAATTACAAGACTTAAAATACATGAAAAATAGGTAAATAATATATTAAGGTGTGCGTATTGCAATCAAGTAGTTAGATTGTTGTTAAGGCGACCTTTACAACTTGGCTCCCAGCGTGCTCCTGAGCCGCGAAGAAATTGAACACGAATAGTCGGGTTTTATTGCTACGATACATAAATATAAATATATATATATATTATGTAACTGAACATTGCCTTGGCCGATCGTAATACAATAAGTAAGTAATACTCATGAACTGTTTTTTATTTTTTTTTATTTCTACAATATTTTTTACTTCACTTCTATTTTGTGGATCATATAAGCAGCTTAATAAAAATGCCCTTTAGGAACCTTATAAACTGGATATTTTATTGAATAAAATATTTTACACCATCAAATTTTATTATACACAATTACTTCACTTTTACTACCGCCTTGCCAATATTTTCTCCTCTTAACATTCCAACTAAAGCGTCGACCATGTTCTCAAATCCGTGATACACTTTTTCGTTATATTTTAGTTTTTTTTCTTGCAACAACTTTAAATTCATTTCAATAGCTTCTGTCCATCGATCATTCCATCGATTTACTAGGAAGCCTTCTACTTTTAACTCCTTAAATACTATTAAGGGCTGCAAAATTGTAGCTGAAAATTCCAAAGAAACTAAGCCTTTTATTCAAAAAGCGTAGCCTAATAATTTTATAAAGCAAATTTAACGAAGCATTGATCTGTTTTTAATAAAAGAAAACAGTGCTAAACAAAAATATTAAAAATATAATATTGTATACGTAACTTGTCTAAAAGTATAAAATTTAGAAAAAAAATAAAATTATCTATATCACTTTATCTAAAGCAATATTATGGACGGTGATAAAGGAATAGACCTGATAACGCCAAAAACTTATAGGTACGAATAGTAAATAAAAAATGAAAGTTAACCTTTGGGCAACACAGCGTCGTTATACGATGATATCGATCCACAAACCGAAATTCTTCCGTATTTGTTCATATAGCCCATAATAGTAGAACTTATTTCACCACCCACCTGCAATACACGAAAAAGGAAATAAAAAATAAATAACATTTTGAGCAGATTAATCCCTGTAGAGTACAGTTTACTAATTTTCCACCAGCGTCCTTGCTAAGCTACATTATACAGTATAATATCTACTTTCTCCTGTTTGTAGGCGGTGAAAAACAGGTCATTAAGCTTTCAGTTCAGATTTTACCCCTTTATTTTGTATGAAACATTTTTATACCTCCAAACAATTTACTCGAACGTTTGTACATGTCAATGTCTTCAAATACCCTGTGTGCTTTGACCCTTAAGCTATTTTTAGACGCCTTCAAAAACAGGAACAGATGGGTAGCATTACATGTATGATCCAAAGTAGGTGGTGGGCGTCTGTTATGATAACCAGATAGCTACATACTTATGAACATACAGAAACAAACATACAAATAAACTTACATACATACATACTTATGAACTTTTAAATACAAAATTAGCACAGAACACACAATTATTTCTATTGGGTGGCAATCGAACCTACGAGCTCCAGCGCAGAGGTTTGGATAATTAACCACAAGACCAACAGGACAGTAAATAGCTGTTGTTCTAAGAATTTCCATGTTACGTTAACAGTGAAGTCCTGTTTAGTTTTGGCATTACCAGTGTTTAAATGTTACTTTTGTAGCTTTGGAAGAATAAGAAGCACAAATAACGTACATTATCAAAATAGCAATCCACACGATTTGGAGCCCCTTCTCTGAGAGCTGCTTGAATGTTAGCTGTTTTGTAGTTAAATGCACGGTCAAAACCAAGCTCCTTCTCCAAGTACTCACACTTTTCATGTGAACCAGCAAATCCAATGACACGGCATCCTAGTAAATATATACAATTTATAATTGTGATTCGCTACTTGCACATTTTCTTTACAGTACCTACCTACTCAGATTATTTCCAAAATCCTAGTAAGCTACTGGAGGATATTGAGGGCAGTGTCCCCTATCAGAATGGAAAGCCTTAGGCTACTAAGCTAGCCTTAGGCAGACTTGCGAGTCTCTCCACGATGTTCTCCTTCACTGGCACAGCGTGACAATCCATACTAATATTATAATTGCGAAAGTACTTCGCAGCTAAACACGGCTTCACCGATTGCAATGAAATTTGGCGTGGAGGTTGTTGGAGGCGTGAGAAAGGGCATAGACTATATTTTATTACAAAAATCCCTCAAAAGGGTGAAATAGTGTGAAAGGTGAAATGTGAATGGATTAAAAAAGGTAGTAAGCCTGGACCAAAGGTAGCTGCGGCATCACTGTCAAACCAAATAACGACATACAATAAGTATTTTTATTTCATTTGTAATTTTATTAGAATAAATGTAACTCTGAAGATAAAATATAAAAAGTAATGTCTTATTCTTCTTAAATATTGGACAATTATTCACACACGGCTTTTTGATTTCACAGTAGGCGGTGAGCCTGGCTGCGAGCTGGATGTTCCACTGCTGGGCACGGGCTCTCCCCATAACAAGGGGGGCTTGGAGCATACTCCACCACGCTGCTCCAATGAGGATTGGTGGAGATACAGGTTAGTAGACCGAAGACTAGTGAATCGAAGACAGAAGCTAGTTATCTGAAGCTCTTTTCAAAGTGTTTTTATGTTTTATCACTTTCAAAACCATGAAATTACCGAATAATTCACCCATACCTCGATCGCATTCCATCGCGTAGGGCACTTCCACGGGCCGTTCGTGCTCGTAGACCTCGGGGGCGAAGGCTGGCGGGGGCTCCGGTCGTTGGATGACGCCCTTCACAGCGTACCCGTGCGAGCTGCTCGATGAGCTGGCCGTCTCTGATGAGGACCCTTGGTGGGAACGCGACTTGTCACGAGGAAAACCTTCGCCTGGAAAAAAATGTGTAAATTGATGTGGTAAACTTAGGTACATTATAGGTGATGGAGGTAGTGTAAATCGTACGAGATGGCCATCAAAATCCTCTTTGCTCACTGTGAAATATCATGTGTAACCGTAATCACAATTTACGAGATAAGAGAGTGGAGACTTTTGCGACAAGTCTCAATTACTGTACGACATAATAAATAATTAATCTTTGTCGGCTTGATGGAGTAATAATTGACTAGCCCCCGAATTCATAACGATTATTCAAACATTCCTAGCGTGGAAAGCTCTGTGACTGGTCCATTTGAGTGTTCTTTATGAATGTCTATGAGTGTATATTAATGTACTCTAAAATTTAGCGGAGCCAAAGCATGTCATATCGTAAAGACATAGCTCACCTTTGGTAACGATTTCGCAGTGCCTCTGCAGATGCGACGCGAGCTGCACACACAAGCCGTCCCCAGGCCCGTGACCGTGGACTTCGACGAGGAACCTGACGGCCTCTCCCACCGCCTCCTGGTAGCCCGCCCTGAAGTGGTCGTCCGCCGCTTGCCTCTCGGCCGCTGCAAAACAACGTCGGGATGCTACTGCCAGCGCGACTCCCGACAACATTAGCGGCCTTCAGTGTAGACGTAGCACATTTTTTGAGCAATTTGTCATGTTGGTTTGTTACTGTTACGCTCGCTTTATTTTTATTTTATGTTTTTTTATCCGCCTGTACTCTCGCCGTAATTGAAAAATGGTTGAATTTTTCACAATGCTTACAATAGCTTATCGAATATAAGCTATTAACAAGGATTGTATAAAATCCATACATTTGGGACGTTAATTAAATGAAGTTTGAAATGGGTTTTTGCTTTTCTTTACCGTTACATTTTCGTAATAGAACCCATGACGAAATTATTACCGTTACCATAATTTTTATACGAATAACATTATTTCATTTAAACTATGTCGGCTTATTCGTTTATTTAGAAAAAGTGGTAGTTTTAAAAGTTTAAATCATACGAGCGTAATCAGTACAAACAAAGTGATAACATCTATATGAAATATATCTACAAGTTTGGTTAAAATGAACCCTTTAGTTGCGAATATATAAAACACTTTACATTCGTTAATTTAATCTAACAGCGTTTAATAAAATTCTTAATTTCAATAATTTTTTCTTGGATATGCGTTTCATTCCCGTAAAATTATTATTGTAAAATATTTTTCGGTATAAATAGAAAATGAAGTTGTTTTATCGTTAAAGGTTTTTTTCTGACTTTAAAAAATATTCGTTTTGATTTTATCGATTGAAATAGGGGAACACAAATGCTCAAAAAGTAAATTTTAGTGCTCTACATGGTAAAATCATAAATTTTACCAACCTTCAATTATTCTTGAAATGTTCAGAAAAAGTAATGACAAACATCTATAACCATTGTTGAGAACAAAAATTTCTGACACAAATCTTAAAAAACATTTGAAAGCCTCTGAAGAAAACTATGTCATCGATCGTCGGAAAATTGTACAAACTAATAAACCTACACAAGATTCCTAATATTCCTAAACTTTTATTATAAATACATCTACTTCAAGTCCTAGTAAAAGATTATTTTCGTAACGTATTGATGTATTGGAAATAGGTATAATGTAATAGCTTTATATTAGTTATAATCGAAAATAACCATAGAAACTCATAATAGAGTTTGTAAATAAAAAATATCAAGTGACCGACGGCGACGGCCAAAAAAAACACATAAAAGCATGTTTTTTGTAAAATTGTATTCGTTGTAACAGTTTAAAAAACGACGATACCGGAGACAATATTTTCTTGCTTAGGAACTAAATGGCTCATTAGTGATTTACCACCAAAAAGCACGTTACATCGAAGATTAAACAGTGAAATATACGCTTGTTAAATTTTTCGTTTGTCAATTGCGTATAAAATATATTGGTGTCTGTGTCCAAACCGGAGACAATAGCTTACTAAATCTAAGTGGCTTATTCGTTAATTTCTTAGAAATATTTATTACCTATATCTCAGAGTAATACTGCGTTTACTTAAGCTTCCAATTTCGTTTAATCTTTTTGTCTAATAAGTCGTGTAATATGTTCGCGATAATGACCCC
>DWOC01000066.1:0-11469 GCA_018250775.1 Helias cama
CCTAGATCAAAGAGAGACGGGAATATTATTTTAAGTTCATCTTGGGGTTACAAGGTATTTTTCTGGGTCTATATTTGTTTTCTCTCAATTTTGTGAACCAACTTTGGTTACACGTTAGTTACACCTGAGTCCGAACAAGTAAAACTATTAAATAAATTTTAAAATAGTGCGTGTGTAATGTCTTTAAAATAATCAACTTTAAAATATAAAAAAAATCGTCTCTAAAAAACATAGACAGCGACCCCTTACCCCATCCCATTGGTCCACTATATAGGGGACATCCTGTGTATAAGGTATCATATAACTTCAAGCACAACATTGGTACAATAACGTTTAACAACGTCCACGTGCAACACACGCATGCGAGTGTGAAGATGAAACACCGTATTACGAAAGTCATTACGGGTTTCTGCGTCACGAGTCGCAAGTCGCAATCACAACGCCCCGTGGCGAGTTAATGAGCGGTGTTGTGAGAATGCGAAATATACCGTAGAGCTTGACAATAATAAAAATTTAAAAAGATTCTAGAATAGAGGGAAAAACGCTCATAATTAATCTTTGAGGAGGGAGAATGAAATTAAAAACTATAGTCATAACGATATGAAATGATAGGTACTTATAAATTAAATGATTGTTAGAATACATATGAGACATATTTTCTTACATATAAGTGCACCGATATACACATGACGATATTTTTAAGTATAGATGTATAAACAAAGCATGAACTCAAAAAATAAAAATAACTGTCACTGATTCTACAAACAGCCAACAAAAAACTAAGGGAACGCCCTGTTATTTGAAGTTAGATACAAATATCTTCAACCACACCGTAATAAAATAAACACGCATAAACATAAGTAAAAAGGAGCGAAAAATGGAGAAAGTAGATTCAGTCTGGAAAGTTTCAATCGATCTCAAATATCCGTAGATCCGAATAAATCAGTTGGCGAGGAAGCAACCCACCAGATATTTGCTAAACACTGAACACAAATAGTGGGATTTCTAACAGAGCGCCGTGAATGATAACAAACTATGTTTATACGTGTGTTTCGGCAACATAAGGAAGGTTTTTTAGCAACTGAATTAGGCCTTGCCTTACGTTTGCTCTTTGTAAGAGCAGACATCATTGTAACACTAAATTCATTATCTACTTATGAATTTTGGTGAACAATGGTGCAAATTGCGGGTATCGACGAATCACTCCGATATTTGGAAGTTCTTGATTTGATCCGATGATAGTATCTACGGGATTAGAGTCTTGTAGTATATAACAAAAGAAAAGAGAAATTAAATTTATTAAATAAAAAATGGAGAGAAGAGAAAACTAAGAAACCATAAAGCCCAAAAGCATACATCATACTACAATGATAATACTACAATTAAATGACACCAAAGTGCTCTAATTATATTTAGATAAAGCTTTGATCACTTTAAGTATCAACGCCATGACCTCTTCGAAATTAAACTCGATCACATTCAGCAAAGGACAATAAAACTTTTTTTATGCAATGCTTAGTAGTAATATTTAGTTAGCAAGCAACAACCAGATGTATGGTAAACAAGACACAAATAGTTGGGGTTACTTACCCACACTGAGAACGATAACGTAAAAGTTTGGACATCTGTTTTCAACTGTATGGAGATCTGTTTTCAAAGCAATACCGGAACTGTTCAAAGGTGGCCCAGGTCGATGGAAATTGTGTTTCGAGGACAAAAGGTGGGCTGCGTGGCCTGCGTGCTTGTTTGCTGTTAAAATGCTCGTGTATGTATATTGAAATGTTCACTTAAGAGCCCACTAAAAGCACTAAGGTAAGCTAACGACAGTTAAAGTTAATTGTCCAAAACAATAGCTTTAACCAGGAGCGGATCTATGATATGTTTGAACTTGAGCGCAGATTATAAATTATTGATTATGAATTGATTATAAATGCATCTACCCTATTAAAAAGGTTTGTCATAATTTTTGACTAACCGTAGGCCCCGATAGTAGGCCAAGGGTCAAAAACAAGGACGGCTAACGGCCATATTAAAGGTTCAAACAGGACAGTAAAATAGCAAACCAGTATTCAATGAAAACGAACGATAAAGATGTGACTCCGGACATCCTAAACTACCAAAGGTTCTGTTTTATACAGTACCGGAGATAGTGGTTATTCATGTAAGAGCAAAGTATCATGAATGAAGTGATGTGAATGATATTTTATTAAACAGTAGATAAGGTAAAAGTACTCCGTTGGTAAAGTCTGTGATTGGCAGCTTTATAGTCATGCTATAGTCTTGGGCAGGCAATAAATGGTATTAAAATGGTGAATTTATTTTCTTTTCACGTAACTAAGGGAAATTGAAAGATTGCAATGTTTTTTAAATCCAATGGTTATTATGTGACTCAAGAGTTACACTGGTCGCTACAATTGCAATTCTTTATGGTCAACGGCCAGGACATGATTTTGGGACAGACAAAAATCTGAAAAAGCGTTTATGCTATGCCGGGTAGTGTGCCGTACATATTATTATTTTGCCATTACGAACAGACACTTTGGGAAGGTAAGAAAATGTAGTTTAGTTAAGATAACTTGGTCGGAAGTTCCGGAACACATTGTGTAATCTGCAAGCTGATCTTGGCAAGAACAAACTTAAATTTTTTCTTGAAATTAGATTTAACTTATGAATGTGCAGTGCAGTCACACCGTGCTAAATCTTACGTCTTTTGTGCTCAGGTTTTAACTAGGTTAGTATTGCAAGTGTTCACGCTTTTAAAATTGATAAATTACGTTGCACATAACACACGATAATTTGATAACACAACTGAAATCAAACATCTATTATATTTTAAATAACCAAAATAGCAAATATGGATTCAGAAAAATAGAATAAAAAAACTAACTCGTATTTGTGGATTTTGTTTCATTTCTGGTTGCTTTGAGGATATTTATTTGAAAAAAAATTGTGTCTTTAAAAATGTAAGGATTCACTCTTACACAGAATACCTAGGAGAGGTATACAACGCTTCTTGCTTCTAATAGATAAGCTCTTCATATAGGAAGTTGTCAGGTTGCCTCAAATACCTATACAAAAATTTCTCCCAGTTATCTTTATATTAGCAGTCTTGGCAAGACACAGACACCACACAACTTGAAACAGAAATACTAACATTTTCGGTGAGTTGTAAGATTAAATTTATTTTTTCTTGGACGTTTCCTCAAAACCTCCCCCAAAGCAAAAGCGGTATGATACACACAGCCTCAGTATTACGACAACGACATAATGAGAAGTTAATGCTGCAAGGTATTTTAGGTAACCCACCATTCAATGTTTTTGACTGCGATACTAAATTCAGAGTTAAGTCGAGCAATTTGTTGGAGTTGTCCAACGTTACACGATACCACGTAAGGCTGGGGTGGCTGCCTATTTTTGGTGTCAAACGCTGCTGTCAGTTTTTATAACGTCTATTTACGTTATGATAACATAAACGTTCGCTTCAAAAGGGCACGAAGCATACACATACTGGATGTTACCATTCAATTATGCATTAGGTGTTTTTTGGGCCAAGTATTAATTAAGATCGGTAATAGTTGCTAGCAACTTCAAGACCTGAATTAATGTTGTCATTGGCGAAGTTTTAAGATTATTGTGAACGCCCGAAGCTCGGTTTTAATGTTTTATTTGTCACCATAAGTCTTACAGATTTGCACCCACTGACCGCACCCAAGTGGCTTAATCGCTTTCGATCTGAACAGCCCGCGAAGCCATCCGCGCTCTTCCGTAATACATTACGTAATTCGTTTTATAACAAAACTGCATAGCGATACGGCCACGGCCGCATAGAGATCAATATGCACCAACCAATATGTCTTTAAGCCTCGAAGTGCAAGGTCGCTTTTTTGTGAGTTTTTTTTGCTGCGACCGTCGGATGCTACTGATATTTTAAGAGGCTGATTACTTGTAGCGCACGTGCGAGCTATTGAGAAATGACAAGAGGAAAGAAAAAAAAACAATGTATGACTCGGCGGCTTGTACGCGTTTAGGCACGTGTGGGGTGCCAAGGACAGAAAATGGTTCTTATTTGGATATTTTTTAATATTATGATTAAATAAAAATATTTACTATGCTCTGCTATAGTATTATTGTATTTGTTAGTTTTTAATAAACAAACACCGCCATTTCCCTCTTTTAAGTGGTAATTTCCAAAAATTCTTCCAGCACAAGTTAAATATGGCTTAAAATACTATAAAATCGTGTGAAAATAAGTTGATACAAAAAGTTCCTTTCTATAAATATAGGCAATAATGTAGGCACTATATATGAGGCGTGAGCAGGCGTGTAGCTTAAAAAAAAATTTATTTTCTTTCATTGTTATTTGTAAATTAAAATAAACTGTCATTCCATTTTTAAATAAAAATTCAGGTGAACATTTGGTGATGAATAACATATGAACAACCAAAAAATTCACATTAAAGTAAATTCATCCATTCACATTTTTACGATACCATTTTATACGCCTTAGAGACATGCATAAGCGTACAGATAAAAAATAATGAAATGCCAGCGGAAACCGAAGCAATGCTATATATTCTGGCGCAGCGGAAACGTGCAGCTAACGCGGTTTACGCGCCAGATAACGAATAACGCGCAGTAACGAATGCACATCGCCCATCGTAACGATTCACTGAATGGATCTCTGTATTTGCATAATGTGATCTGTCATTAGGCTGCTTTTTAAATTCTTGTATGTAAAGGTAGACATTTAAATCGGGGATGTACCTTTTACCGGACTTTAATTATTGCTAGGAGTATAAATAATCTAATAATCTATCGATCCATATCCTGTGAATCGGTTGACAAGGTTTTGTTATTTTTTTACTCTCAACTGGTAGGCGAGGGCGGACCTGTGACCCATGAGGCTTTATTCTTTGGGAGCCCGGCATCACCCTTGCCGTAAGGCAGCTGTGGGTTTCCGTGGAAATTACCTCAGGTAAAATAGGGTGTTTGTTAGCCGCGTTTATTTGTCATATGTGTTATATGAGTAGCTCCCAACAGAAATATAAATTCTTTACTGTTTTAGATAGAACATCAATGGTTCGTAGTGTCTACTGATAACGTTAAGCCATCGGTCCCGGTTGTTATCGATAGATAAGAGTCGTTAAAGCTGATCGAAAACCTCATTGGTGATTTGAGAACGTCCGACACGGGTGGGTATCTCCACCAATCCGCATTGGAGCAGCGTGATAGAGTATGCTCCATGCTTTATCTGGGGAGAGAGCAGCAGTCCTTTTCAACATAACGTTTTAATGAATAAAACAAACTTTGCTAACAGTACACCTGTAGGAAAAACAACATTACTTCCATGCACATCAACACCGAGACGCCACAAACTCCAACAAAGTCGGTGTATTTACGACGCCACATCAAGATTTTCTTTCAAATTTCCCCGAAGTAACCACGTACATTTTCGTTTATTATCCTCGACCTTACTTATCGCGGTATATTTAAAAAAGCATGATGACTTAGTAACTGGAAGTATCATTAAGTAGGTGTGTATTATTGTACGGTGGGTGGTGGTGGGGTGTACAAATAAAGGGAGTTGTTTAAAAATGTAACAAGCTGTATTCTGAGAGATAAGGCTGGGCTTCCGACGTCCCCCCGCCGCGACGTCACGGAATTATTTCAACGCTTCGACGAAACCCGGTCGCTGTATTCAACACTCTATCTTTAAAAATGTTTAGTGATGTGCCTCGTATCGATATTGTTTGGAAGCTTACAACTTTTAGGTAGGTTATGCCTACATGGCCACGTCGAAGAACTTTGTTAGGTTAGATTTGTATTAAGTAGTTTATATAATATGTTGTGGTGATGAGAATTGTAGAAAAAGGTATAGGTTTATTTAGTGCATTTTTTTTATTTCTGTAATAAACATCTGCACTACTGCATAAAGATTTTCAATTTCAATAAAATATTTATTTCCTTGTTAAAACATGCAAGCAATGGACTCATACTTTTAATCTGAAATAATGTAGACAAATGAATTCTATCAGGTATAGGGATTACAACGTCATCGCACGGGCACCAGGGGAACGCCCGGGGTTAATACTGTAGATGTCGGAATGAAATCGTTCAACGGATACTTCCTTTTCTATTATTTTCTGGAGCATACATTTTATGATAATTCTACAAAAAATACTTAAGTAAAAAAAGGAGTAAATTATTGTAAAAGGAGACACCAATTGTCTCTTTGTCTTCAGTCTTACGTTTCTACGTTGCCACTCAAGACGGCCAAAATACTCGTTTAAAACTAAATATGCGGAGAAGGTTGCGTATTTCTCTTGTAATTAAACTGTCTGAACAATTTATGCAAATTTTCGATAAAGATTTCAACGTCATAACAATATCGACATGTCAAGTGCCATCACTACCTACAGATCTGGAAGAGCGACCGTGTCAGATGCCCGCCGCTGTTTCTTAATTTCCTCTCCGAGATAAGATTGGCATTTAGCTTTTTATTGAATTTTCTATGTTAGAAACCGCTTTACAAGTCACTTCGCCATCGCTATACAGACGTATAGACAAACATTGTTTGGAAATTGTTCGTTAATATGTTGGTAGAGTTGCGTCGGCTCGACAGTGGGTACCAGTGAATAGAGTTACTTCAGTAAATATTACAGTAAGTAAAAGTAAAAAACAATCGCAAATAAAAAACTAATTAAAATTAATTATAACATATTTAACTTGATAAGCCTTTAGGTGTACCTTCTACGCCAAGATTGACCTAAGATAGGATTTGTAAATAAATACTTACAAAATGGTGGTTATTAATGATTGATTTTAATGATCAATCAATTAAATCAATTTAATAAAACTTAATACAATATGTTAAGTGGCATTCAGCTCACTGCTATCTATCTATCTATCTACTTTCAATTTCAAAAATTAGAGGAAACTTACCTTAGGCAACGCATCCAGTAACGCAGTTCATAACGAGGATGATCACCTTAAAAAAAGTACCATGGAAACCTAAGTTTCCTTGCCCAAAATAAGCACTTGACCAGCGCTAAAGGCCTAAATCATTAGGCCATTTTTTAAAAACCATTAAACATTAAACGTGCTTAATCAATAATACAGTGTCTGGGCTCACTATTTCTTTGATACACTCATTTATGGTTCAGCCAGGCCGATAAGAGGCCATTATACCTGATCCCGCGATAGCATGCATATTCGTCTTCTGGGTACAGTTTATCCGCTATCTCGGTGCCGCAATAATATCATAACGGGGCTATTCAACATTTTTATTATTGCGCTACTATTGTCTTATGGCGCGACGCCCGCTGATAACGGTCGAGACACACGGCTTGCACTTTTGCCATACACGGACAGAAAATCTTAAATATTGATGTAGATCTAGGTGTGTGTAAATCAGATTTTTATAGGACCGAATGGCTACGCGTTGTGTTAAAATTTGCCTATACATTATTATTTATCGATTAGTCGACTCAGACAAAGTCCATATGTCCCAACGCCATAGAAAACATGACAAATTCACTGCTTCACATCGGTTAGCAGTAAGACACACGCTAAAAACGTTAAAGCTAAAATGTCTATATGACCCTCATATACCTCAAAGTCTGTTCAGTTCAACCTCTAATTGTGTGGGTGCTACTCATAAGAACTATATTGGTCGCCTGAAGTAGCTTATCAATGTTAAGTTTTTGTGTTAATACGAGTGTGCGTGTGTCTCTTGTAACTTCTTCGTGTCGCTGAACTGTTGGCCATTCCTCCAAGCAATGTGTCCGCCAGCATAGCTGGTAACGGAGATACGTTGCAGATTTATACCGGTAATGTTCCTTGTTTCACCTTCCCCGCGAATAATGCGCACTGAGATTTATGAATAAGCTTCGTTGTTTAGGCGTGATCGAACCGATAAAGAACGTCGTGACAAATTGTTGTTCCACTGTTTACAGTTACCCGATTTTATTGGCCTACTTCAGGCTCTAAACCCGAAGACAAATAATTTTGAATGTTGGTTTGAGGTTTGCTTTTTAGCTTGGGTGCAGGTTAGTGAGAAGGACATAACGTGACGTGACTGGATTATGTTATAATAATCTCAAAGATATGTAAAGTCCACTCGGAGTTAGCTAACGTGGTGGATTGAGGTCTACATCCTTGCCATTCCATCCGCACAATGGGTCCCCTAACCTAACCTCGGCTTAAAGTGCAAGCGTCAACATTCATTGTGGGGTATGCATGCCCTACCACATAGCCTTTCTACATTTTTCGCTTTTCTAAGCTTCAGACAGTGTCAATTGGCTTGTAGACACTGTTTGAGAATAAATGTAAATTATTTATATTTTTTCTGAAAGTTTAATATCTGAAGACTAAAATAATTGAAAAATTTTACTGTACGTAATTATGTTGTCTATACTAATACTAATAATATTATAAAGAGGGAAGGTTTAATTTTTTGTTTGTTTGAAATTAATAGGCTCCGAAACTACTGGACCGATTTAAAAAATTCTTTCATCGTTGGCAAGCTACACTATTCCCGAGTCACATAGGCTCTGTTCCATTTAAAAAAAAAATTGAAATTTTTTTTGCTGTAATTTTTTAGAATCTCACTGTAAAACATTGTATATTTTCTTTTATTATAATATTATGCCCGTGCGGGATGGGCTGCTGGTAGGATTATAAACTTGGCCCTCTCGCCAAGTGGGCTACCAAACTATACCATTACTATAGGTACTATAGTATACTATACCTTTCGTCTTCTTTATAATCGAAAACAATTGTTAGGAGCCAGGCGTCGCTCGCAAGCCCAGGCACATTGATAGACTGACTAATCGATATAGCGCGTTGTAAAATGAAATTCTATGGTTCGAGAATAATCGGGAATGGTGCACTCCTACTTTTTGCCTTAGTTTTGTTTTTTTTCTGTTACAAGGATGAGCGGCCAGTGGTTGGAGATTTTGTTTTGGTTTATTTTTTCTTGTTTTTAGGTTTGGGAATGAAATTTAACGTGGGTAATTAACGCCACTCCTCACAAACCATGGCGAAGCTGGGTTTAATGTTTTGGTTGTGATGTTGGTACAGGATCGACGGCTTTATATGACCTATGGACCCTAAGCAATGACATAGTATATTGAAAAGTGTTTCAAAATAGCTTTAACAATTTTTCAATTATATTTTCATTTTAATAATAGTAGGGGGTTGCCTTAGAGTTTCTACGTTCCATAGAAAAGGAATGAAATATAATGGCTAAGGGGTGGGGCGGGCGTTCCCAAGACTGAATACAAACGCACGTACTTAAATCAAGATAAGCATTGCATTACTGGCAATGTATGCTCGCACTAGAGACTACTTCAGTAAAGTGTAATGTAAATCGTAATATCCCTTGAAGTAATGAACGATGAGTTCGGAACAAATATGTTATCATTGACTTACTTGATCAATATGCTTCAGTCACTAACCAAATGACCCATTCATTGCATACGTTTATTATCGTGTATATTCTAACTCCATTATCAAAACCAACCAATGTCCACTACTAGTGAAGTGATCGCTCTCCGTCACTATAGATACGGGGACATTAGAAACAATGTTGCGATTAGGAACAATTGTTATTTATTTGAGGATTTTAGCTGTGCGATAATACATCATTAGTATTGTCCGTAACCAATACTACCATAGTGTTGGTTACTGTCGCGGGTTATAAGTTCCTAACAACATATTATGTAACGCCAATTAGCTGGGATTTTTTATAAAATAATATTTATGTGTTGTCAGAAAAATCTATAAATTAATTCACATATCTGCGGCAGTAACTTTGAGGTCTCGAGGAGTGACCGAAGTTACCATAACTATGTTTATTGGAAATTAAATGATCTGCACCGGTAATTAATATGACGCGTTAACTAAAATCAGTTTATTACTTTAAGTATACTTATATGGGAACCAGTATTAAAGGATACAATGCTCACTGTAAACCTCCAATTAAGTAATCACTCACACTGTCGCTAAGACTACAGACACGGGGACATTAGCAACAATGTTGCGACGATTAACTAGTGTTATTTATTTGAGTTTTTTTCTTGTTTTACTACGATAGTGGTCGTTACTAGTGATAGTAATGATAATGCAGACTATCTGATTATAGATGCCTGTAGACCATATCGAGTAATCGAACTGAGTAATTTTAACACTGTTGTAAAAAGAATAAAGCTTGAAAAAATAAAATGCCAAAGGTGGAAAAGAAAGGGTGAAAAAAGAGTCTTTTACACTCGAATTCAAAGCTTTAACGGATGAATTACTATCACTAGAACCACTGGTTAAGTGATCGCTTACTGTCGCTACAGATACGGGTAACTACGGGGACATTAGCAACAATGTTGCGATCAGTAACCAGTGTTGTTTATTGGACGTTTTTTTTTGCAGTTTTGCTACAATAGTGATTGTTACTGGTGATATTAATGGTAATCTGCAGGCTTTCTGATTATTACTCAGGGACAACATCTCACCTACAATAGACCAGATAACTTTTAACACGCTTTTATGTGTTAGGTAATCTTTTAATATAAATTCAGGAACTTCGTATTTTGTCTTTAATTGAAGCTTGACATCAAACAGCTTTAGCATGAACACTGATAGCCATTCTAAAAGGAATATAATAGGTTGACTAAGGCCTTCTCATTCTGAGAGGAGACCCGACCCTGCAGGGGTCACCAATGGATTTCAGAAAGGAATATAATATAAACACTTGCTTAAATGTTAATCGCTATACTCACGCACGCACGTTGCCCCAACACAAGCATCGCGCGTCGCTTCGTGAGATAAAATGGTTATAATTCAAGTTAATTTCCTTTTACAATGTCCAAGTGAAATAGCTCAGGGGTTAATGGGAACACTTAAACGAATTCAAATTTTATCGTCACACGTAGGGGGGCAAAATATTTATGGGATAGGTACTACTGAATTTTAATTATTCTCAGAGAATCATGTTAAGAAATATAATTAGTATTTTAGGACAGAGGATATTTATGTATTAAAAAATAAATATGTATAATTTCATTTAGTAGGTACTATACTTCTAATTACTGAATACTGTATAATCATAATTTAATTACAAATGCGAAAGTATCCCTGTTTGTTTGTCTGTTACGCTTCCACGGCCGAACGGAACGGTTTGTGAGGAAATTTAATATGTAGTTGGTTGCCTGTAAAAGGATATAGGATGGTTTGTTTTCCAAAATTCACCCCCAATTCTATACAATAGGTGAAAGTTTGCAGACAAGTAAAAAAAACTTAAACTTATTATAAAACATTTTATTTCTTTAAACAATTTACTTGAATTTTTGTACAATGTAATGTCTTAAATAATAATATGTAATAAATAATAGATAACAGTCGTTTTGTCCGTGCTGAGGCGGCGAAGAATACTAACCTCAGCCCCATGCCGGGATACAAGGGTGCCGTAAGAGGCTG
>DWOC01000067.1:0-11443 GCA_018250775.1 Helias cama
CCCGTGTCGGACGTTCTCAAACCACCCATGGGATCTCCGACCAGGTTTAACGGCTATTATCTATTGATAACAAGCGGGAATGACGGCTTAACGTGCCCTCCGAAGCACGGAAGCGCGTAAGTAATTCGCCACTTGCGATCACCCATCCAGGTATTGATCGCGCCCGACGTTGCTTAAATTTTCGATCGCTTGCGATCTACTCACTCAGCGGGGCGCAGCGCTTGTTGATAAAAAAATATTTATGACGGCATAAACCTATTATTCCAAATATAAAAAACATTTCACAGACATTTTATTTCTAAATACACATGACATGACTTTGCTATTCGTATTAGATGAACAAAATAATATTTAACTAATAACGGAACCGACTTCAATACAAAAAGCAAGAAATAATTATGAAACTGATTTCATACAACATTCAAACCCTTCATACATTGCAAGGCGATAGAATTCAACATATTATGGTACTTTGGAGTCAGTGCCAAATATTAATTTTTATTGATAGATAACATTGGCACAGACTCCAAACCAGACTATCAAGCAAGCTCTTGAAGTCGGTTGAAAATTACTAACCATACCGGCATCGTGCATGAATCGATTTTTTAACTTTTAGAGACCATATAAAAACAATCACGGATACAATCGTTTATTTCAAGTAAATGCATGAGGCCGTTAAAGATCCATTAGATCCTGGCTCTGATCCAGGCCTGGAAAGACGTAACTCTGGCGAATCCAGCAGGGTAGCCGCGCGTACAACCTCGTGGTGAGCCAAAGGAAGTAACACCGATCTGAAAAAAGAAACATTGTATAGAAATCGGTAGCAACACAACGTTCTTAATAGATACATACATAAATACATACTTATATACCCACTGCTGTAGGTTTGTACCTACTTTAAATTTTATTTATTTATTTATTTATCTTTATGCACCAAAACAGAGCAAAGGTGGACTTAATGCAATAATGCATTCTCTACCAGTCAACCTCACATTATTATGAGAAAAGGCACATGGTGGTAAAAAAAAAAGAAAATAACATATTAACAAAACTTAACGAATAAGCGAGAGAAAGAGAGAAACAACAAAGTACATTTGAAAATAAATGCATAGATTCAAATTATTATATACATGTACTACTATATATTAATACATTATGATAAATATTAGGCAGAATAACCAATCTATACACATATACATGTATAAACCAATATATAATATATATATAAAAATAGAATATATAAATATATAATAATAATATATAATATGTATTATAAAATAGATACAATAATAGTAATATAAAATATCATATACACTCTATAAATATATATAGAACATGTCCGACGTTGAATTATTTTTCATTTAGTAAGTGCTGGAAAAGATTCCTCTTAAACATGGGTTTACTTACAGGCCTTCTGAGATTTATAGGAAGCGCATTCCAGAGTCTAGCAGCTTGAACGGCAAATGAGTAAGACAGGAAACCAGATTGGTGAGGAGGAATACAAAGAGATAGTGTCTCAGAAGAGCGCAAATGCCGTTCGTGAGTGTCGCTAAGCAGCTGAAATTTTTCCTTAAGATAGTGAGGAGCAGCATTATCATACAGAATAGTGAAAACAGTTGATAGTATCCGTAATTGTCTTCGCTTGCGAATGGGAAGCCATTTCAGCTTGGAGCGAAATGAAGAGATATGGTCGAACTTCCGAAGACCAAAGACAAAACGGATACAATTATTAAGGATACGATCTAACTTGTCTAGTTGATCTTCATTGAGATCAGTAAAACACACATCACCATAATCCAAGATGGGGAAAATCAACGATTGCACCAACTGTACCTTGATCTTGGTAGGGAGGAAGTTTCTAAACCGATTTAAGGCACAAAGTTTGGTCACAGCTGATCTGCAAACTTCATTTGTGTGTGCAGTCCAGCGTAAGTTGCTATCAAATAGAATGCCCAGGTTCCTAACTGTAGCAGAATACGGTATAATAGTACCCTCAAACGTGACCGGTGTAACACAACTGACGTTAACCTTATGCAACTGACGCTCGCTGCCGATGATAATTGCTTGGCATTTGCCGGCATTAACACTAATACCAAAATCGTTAGACCATTTGGAGATGCACTTCAAATCGGAATTGATTTTCTTGATGGCAGCCTCAATAGTATTGATTTCAGCTCTCGTATAAATTTGCAAATCGTCGGCATAAAAATGGTAGGAACAGCCAAGCGAAGAAGAAAGGGAGTTAATAAAGATGGAAAATAAGAGAGGAGATAAGATTCCACCCTGTGGTACACCTGTCAAGACTTCACACCACTCAGAAGTATTACGGCCATAGCGAACTGCTTGACGGCGGCCACAAAGGTAGGAAGAAAACCAAGAAAGAGCTATGTGAGAAAAGTTAAGGTGACGAAGCAAGGCAAGGAGGATGTCGTGGTCAACCATGTTAAAAGCGTTAGAAAAATCAATAAGAACAAGAATGGTGACACAACGATCCTCCATGCCATTGCGAATGTCTTCAGTCACCTTAAGAAGAGCAGTGGAGGTGCTGTGACCCACTCGGAAGCCAGACTGAAAAGGTGACAGGTAATTAAGGCCATTAATATGGGAGGATATTTGTTTATGTACAACAGCCTCGAGTAGTTTAGACAAGAAGGGCAAGATAGAGATAGGCCTAAAATGTTTAAGTTGACAAGGGTTATGAACTTTCGGAAGTGGAATGACATAAGCACTGCGCCAAAGACTGGGAAATTTACCTGAGGACAAGGAGAAGTTAATGATGTGGTGAATAGCGGGAATAAAAACATCTAGTACGAGAGAAAGCATAGAGCGACCAATGGTATCACAGCCGATAGCTTTAGATTTGATCGAGGAAAAAGTTTTAATTGTATCATCTAAAGAAATCGACGAAAAAGAGAATAATGAAGATTGAGGATTATCCATGGAAGCAATATAAGAGAGAGTATACGATTTGATTATGGGACACAGAGAGGAAGTACTAGAAAAATGAGTGTTGAAATTGTTAAGGGAAAATGGCAATGTATCGGTTTGAGCTGGCGTTTTCCCAAACCCAAGGGAATGGAGGAATTTCCATATCTCAGCTGGTGATGAGTCAGATACATTGTCAAAGAAATAATTTCGCTTGGCTGCCCTGACCATTTGATTACATCGATTACGAAGAACTTTATACGTACACCAGTTCTCATCGCACCGGTCACGCTTGTATTTTCTGAATGCTCGGTCGCGCTTTGTCATGGCCATGCGAACTCCACGAGTAATCCAAGGAGCTGGTGGCCTTTTCAGCTTAACTGCCTTAAGTGGTGCATGCTTATCAAATAAAGTTAATATTAAACAGTTTAGTTGAGAGACTTTATCATCGATTGATGTTGCTGTATATACTGGTGAAAAATCAATGGCTTCTGCATCCACTTTAAGAGCAACTGGATCAATTCTAGCATAGCTACGCAACCAAACAATTTCAGGTTTAGGTCTAGGACCTTTTAATTTATATGCTGCAAAGATCAAGTCGTGGCGCGAAAAACCGGAAGCAGACAACTGACCATACTTATGTACAAGATTGGGAGACGATGTGATGCTTAGATCCAACCATGAGTCAGGTGAGTCAAGATTGTGGTGGGTGGGATTAGATGGGAGGATGGAGAGATTGACTGAGGAGAATAGGCAAGAGAGTTTGGTAGCTTGTGGAGACGATTTTAGCAGGTCAATATTAAAGTCTCCCATAATTATGAGATGTGCGTATACTGAGGCAAGTGACTCCAGAACAGGTTCAAGACTGTTAAAAAAGTTAATAGAGGGGGGACAATAAATAACGCCAAGAACGACTTTAGTGCGCTTAACCTGTATCTCAATAAATAAATACTCCGCCGAAGCGGTATATAACGATGGAGAAGACGAGATAATTTTAAAGGCAATGTCATGTCGCACATAAATCGCCACGCCACCTCCTCCTTTCCCCGTACGATCATTTCTTGAAAGAATGTACCCAGGTAAGCTGTAGGATAACGTCTCTAACGAAGGTTTCAGCCAGCTTTCGGATATAAGTATGGCGTGAGCAGAGCAAGAAGAGAAAGTGTCTAACAATTCCGAATGGTGTGCAGGTATGCTCTGAGCGTTTAAATGGCATACATTAAAAGTATTAGGAGCTTCATTGAAAGCAGCAGTAAGCAGGTCACCAAGTGTTTCAGGATCACGAAAGGAATCTTCATCCTGGGATGAAGTACTGAGATCACATGCAGAAAAAAACGATTCTTCATCAGACATTTTTGTAATATAGATATAAAAAAAATAATAATAACAATACAGTAAATATATATAAATAAAAATAATATTTTAATAAATAATATAATATGTATAAAAATTTATGGAATATCTGAATTAAGTGCTAAATTAAATAGCTAATAGAAGCAATGAACTACTGCCCGTCCCACCGGTCAACCATAGGTAGAAAATACAAATATGGCATTCAGTGTACATAGAAACCGGAAACAGCAAATGAATTATCATAAAATATTTATGTAAATAAAGTTTACACAATTTAAAGAAAATAAAAATACTGCATTTATATCTTAGTATCACGACGAAAAACAGTGCAGATAACGGAAGTTGGCAGCCAAAAAAAAAAAAATTATAAATAACAAAAAAAAAAAAAAAAATTATGGATACATTCAGACATGATATCATCATAGGCACAACATAATGAACTGAAGAAAAAAAAATATACAGAAGTAAATACCAAAAATCATAGTGCAAAATTAAGACCAAAACATTGTTCAAACTTAACGCAATATACATAGACATAACTTAAATTAATTTTTATTATATTATGGTCATGTTATCACTCATTTACACTTTACAGTAAATAATAATAAAAAAAAAATAATAATAGAAGAAAAATTAACATTGATCGCCATATAACAAACATTATGTACCTAAAACCAAATGCAACAAGACACGTTAAAAAAAAATATATATAAAGAAATAGCTAACAACCTTAGCTGCTATACTGCTTAAAGGAAACCGAATTACAAAATAAAAAAAAAAAAATAAAAACACTAAAATCATTATTCTGTTACTGTATGATCTAAGCAAATATTGAATTCAATAGTTATAAAAGAACGCAAATCATTACACCTGTAAAATATAGCCTACACCAGTTTATGTTAAAACACGAAACGCGAACTGCCAAGATGTGTCAAAGACATGACATGTCAGCTGTCAACCTATCATCCGTTATCCATCAAGTGAACAAGTCAAAGTAATCAAACTTACAATACAAATACTAATTAAAAGTGCCGGGTAAAAGATAAAAAGCAAGAATTAAGTAAACATTATAATCTACCTACAGAATTCCAGTTAGGCGGAACCCTTATCAACCTAGAACCCTAGTTTTAGAGTACAGCAAACACAAAATAGAATCCAATTATTCGCATTATCACTATTTTTTCGACCGCGCAGCCCTCTTGATTTTATCAGAATGGGACGCTGGAAGGTTAGAGGAGGTCGAAGCACCGGGCACAGGCTGTCCAGACACAGAAGATTGCTTATCATGGACAGCAGGAAAATCAGACAGGTCTTGCTCGGAGAAAATCCGACGCCGGGATCCATCCTGCAGCTTTACGAAGATGTTTCCGTCCATGGTCCAAGAGTTACGCACACCAAAGCGTTGGCGAGCCAGTGAGAATAACTGTTGGCGCTGACGAGTGAGAAATTCACTTACAATGATAGGTGTGCCTTTAAGAAGAGCCTTTTTCCTCCAGACCAATGATCTTAGTGTACAATCACCAAAATGAACCAAGACTGCCCGGCATTTGCCATCATTTAGCTTGCCAAGCCGATGGCAGGCTTTAATTTGACTTTTGTGGAAATCCTGAAGTTCAAATTTATCCATGAGCAACTTTTCTATATAATCTTCAAGAGGACCTTCTGTATCTTCTGAGATGCCATTGAAGAGGAGGTATTTTCTGCGGTGTCTCATCTCAACCATATCCAAAGACCTGGAGCATTCAGAGATTTGTTGCCGGAGTAAGCTGAGGATATTCATTACTTGAGACTTGAAGCAATTAAAATCTTCATGCAACCGAGCCAAGGACAAGTTGCTTTGTGGCACCGCTTGTTTAAGTTGATTCTCAAAATCAGTCATCTTTTTCATCAGCATAGCTTCCAGGGTGTGTTGTGTTTCAACCACAGTGTTTAAGTTGGCCATGGTCAGAGAAAACTAGTGATGTGCAATAGTGTGAAGTGATCTCTAGTGACACAAATAACAGTTGAGGTTATCCGGTGGGACAGTACACAATACTACTTCAAATCAAGACATAAACTTGTGATTTAATAAAAAAAAAAACTCAGGAGAATTGTAAGTACTATTAAAAATTTTAGCAAAAATATAACTGTATATGCCCAAATAATAAATAAAAACAATTTAAAATAAAAGCCGCAATGTCACTTTTTTCACATCTACCACCCCACTTAAATGTATTTCCCCTATCTCTAAAATAGCTGTAACGATTTATATTGTTCGTACTTAACATTACTTTGTCTTCTAAAGTTAAGGTTATGTTTACTGAAAACACACAAATTTATTTATTTGTATGGAATACTAGTTGTTCCCCGCAGCTTTGCTCGCGTCAAAGTTAGCCCTATCACTCTTTAGTCTCTTAACGAGACATAAAAATCATACCATGAATTCGTTCCATTCCAATCGCGACGTGAAAGAAAGACAAACACAGTTTCGCATTTATAAAATTATTATTAAGAATAGTGTATAGTAAAGATAGTAGGGATGACCACTAAAGATCATAGTTAGGCTAAATAGTTAGTTAGTCCGTAGAAGGTATGCAATGCTTTTCTTGTGTTTCAAAAATCGCTGGCCACTGCACTATAACGAAAGACTTGGATGGCTCAATCACGTCTAAAACCCATTGCTCAGATTCCTCGGCCAGTTATCGTGGAGTCAGCATCACCAGATGCTCCTTTTTGGGGCGAAACACGTGTCGTAGAGTTAATAGTGTGTGTGACGTTTATACTCATATCTTTCCTGACGAGGAGCGTGTATACGCCGTTCGCGCGCATTGTGGCAAAGTAATCTGAATCATCAACTTCTAAAATACATTGTTTATATTTATTCTAATCATTCCTGCACATCTACTTCGTTCTCTCATTCGAGAGGACCAAGGTTCCAATCCAAGTGGCACATACCTACCAATAACTTCGAAGTTAATTGTGTTTTAAGGATAAATACCACCAGCTGTTACGGTGAAGGAAGACATCGTGGGGCAACCTATTTATCTAAACGTTCTTCATGACGTTGGCCAGGATGGTGGACTAAAACTTACATCTCTCTCATTCCGAGAGGAGATTCGACCCTGTAATGGGTCATCGCGGGGTTGCAGAAAAGCAAAAGAGAAGGATCTTTTCTGGGCATCATCTGTACTAGTGTCTTCGATATACTTACAAGGATGGGTCCACCAATCGCAAGAGGGCCTCCAGAGTCACTAGAGCAGACGCTTCTGCCGCCGGCGCCACTAGTGCAGAGTGTGGAGGCGATGACAGTGTTCCCACTAAATGTCCTCTGGCATTCTGCGTTGCTGATAACCTGCAGGTTGACGTGGCTCAGGTACTGGTTAGCCGGTATACCGACACCTACAAATACAATACAAAAACAAAAATTAATAAATCACACACACTACTTACCTTAGCTTAAGTAGGTTATGTTATGGATAACCAGATAACTGAGAAACAGTTACTTATAATTTAAATACATACTTATTATAATTTACTCCCAAGGTGGTAATCGAAACTACGTCCGGCGCAGTAGTTTGGATCGCATTTCGCTACACCTACAGGCTATCAGATTATGTCATAGTACAGTAGCGGATACTCACCGTCACCCTTCAGTCCGAAGCCAGCAGCGGTGGCCCAGACGCCTACGTAGTTAGCGTTACCAGTGGGGAGACGAATGGCCGAAATTGTGTCTAAAAAATTAAATTAAAAGTAATTTAGGTACGTTCTCAGATTAATATAGATAAAAGGTTCCTTTGAAAGTGAAGCCAACTTTGATTAGGACGATGATTATAATTGTGTGCGCAAATAATGTGTTTGAAATGCATTTACGCATAAAATGCAATATAAAATATAATTGGTCTACACTTATTTTTGATAGTTTTTGCACCATTTAACTGCGCGGGGGGCATTTAATCTAGTAAATTACACCACAACAGCCCGGGACGTACTGGCAAAAACTGGCTTGGTTTTAGTGTGTGTGGGTGATTGCGTGTAAATCAATGCAATCACACACACTAAAGACCGGGTTGGTTTTTCTTGCATTAAGATATCTAAGTTATTTATATATCTGAGGGTACGTACATGAAAATATATAAAGTGAAAATAATAATCCTTTCTCAGTTTCAGTACCTATTACATGAAGAACCACTGACCATAAGTATTTATCATTTTAATATAACCATATGCTATACGCTATAGCTATACAAAAAACGGTATAAAATCATAAATGTGCAGAAACACAGTAGGTACTAAGGTGTAAACCCAAAAATGCGTACTTGAAAAATTCACGTGTGGTATTCTGGCTATAGCGATGTCGTTGTGCAGGGTATTGTGGTTGTACTGGGCATGCATCTCAACCTGGACGGTGTTGTGGCGGATACCACCAAAGAAGATGGTGGTGGAGCCAAGCACTATGGTCAAGCTCCTCGCGACAGAGGACAGATGTCTCCAGCAATGAGCAGCTGTCAACACCCGTGTATTGGTCATGATCGAAGAACCGCACACAGAGTTTTGGCCAGACGTCAAGTGAATGACCATGCCTGCCTGAAATAAATGGATAAGACAAAGGGGACGACATTACTCCTGAATAACTTATTTGAATTTTACAAGTTTAATGCTTCGTTTCCATTGCTCTACTAATTTAGTTATTAATATAGAAAGTAAGCAAAGGTTGTATTTTTGTAGTGTTTTCTATACGACTCGCATCTCGATATAATTGCCAATACAATATATTGATATAGAATCTAAACCGTCTCCAACCGTCTAAATCTGCACGTGCTTCGCTTTATACGCTGGGGTATTTGTTGACTAGGTGCCCCCAAATCCTGGCCTTTACTTGTTGGGCATCCAGGGTAATTTTGTCCCATAGAGAAGAAATTTCAACCTTCACACTCTAATATGTTCAGGTCGACCCTACAGACACAAGCTCTAAGAGCATGTCTCGAGGAAGTTACTGTATAGAGTAAATGGTGACTATTACTTTCCTGATCCAAATACTGTGTTAAGACGATGTGATATCTCAGTGGACTAAATATATATAAGGATCCTCGTCAGTTATTCATTTCAACTGTCTAAGACTTAACCCTTAAAGTAGTCATTGAAATAATCTATTTCCACTTCAAGAAAACTTTCCTATGGTATCTCTCTCTCTATCTTTAGACGCGGTGGCCAACTGCTAGACATAGGCCTCTCCCAAGTCCGATCTTCAGCTTTTCTCACCCAATTACTTCCTGCTGTCCGGCGCAGATCGTCACGCCATCGAGAAGAAGGCCGTCTCCGGCAAGCCTATGCACTCAAATAAACTAAATAATCTAAATTTTCTTAGGTATCGTAATTAATAAAAAGACATAACTTACCATATACGGGATCTGTCCAAGCCTACTTGGTGAACCTCCAGCGATTCTCGATCCGTCAAAATCCACTGCTTCTTCAGCGGCTTTAATGCGAGCGGCCAGAGGAATGCCGATCTCTTGGTGGTAGTCAGCGAATATGGGCTCATAGCCGGGCGCGGCCAGCGTCGCCACGGCCAGGGTCAATACAAGTATGATGGATCTCATTGTGACACCACTGAATATGCAAATTCTTTATTCAGCTGTTTTTATACCCACCAAAACCCTATCGGATTTATTGGGGCTTAATAACAGGACATCCTTAATACCAACAGATTATTTTATCTATAGATGCTTTTGGTTACTATTTAAAAAATATTTGAGTCCTACTAATATTATAAATACGAAAGTTTATATGTATGTACGAATGTTTGTTACGCTTCCGCGTGAAAACTACTGGAGGGATTTGAATGAAATTTTACTTTTTATTACAAGATTCTTCTCCCAAAAGAGTAAAATAGGGGGGGAGTTTGTATGAAACTTTTTATTCCTTCAATCAACGTTCTTCAAACTTTGTGTAAAAACTCTTTAGCACATCTATATATTAATACGTGAAGCGAAAACTTCATATACCTTTTTACGACAGTCTGGCAAACGGAAGAGTAGGAAAACTGGCACACTTATAATTTATGTGTAGGAGAAGTGCAGAACGCAAATATTTTTCAATAATAATGCTTATAATGTACATTAAATCAATAAATAAAATGAGTAGAGTGAGTAGTAGTGTGTCTAACGTGTGTACGCTCTGTATGCCGGCTTGTTCATTTCAAGACAGAGTCAGAATTGACATATGACATTACAGAAGAATATAAAAATAGAAGACCATAAATTTCTTTTTTGCTCAACAGATTTAAAATAACACAGATAACACCCCTTTAATTAATAATGGTTGAATATCGACCAGTAAGCGAACCACTAGTATGAATAAATAAATAAAAACATAAGTATCAATATATTGTAATTCGTTGCCTAGAGGGTTGAAACAGGAGGTGAAAGTTTTAACATAATTAGCCTCAAATTGCATTAAAAAAGATAGTTGAATGTCTGAGAAAGGACATAGGATACTTTCTTTTACAAACGCCAAAGCTTTACGAAAGCCATGTCCCAAAGGGGAAAATGAGGCGTGAAATTTTGTATACAATTCAATGTTATAAAATTGTGTGTTTGAGGTATAAGCTGTTATAGACAAAATTGCTAGTGAGAATATTGGCGTAGACTCCAAAATTATACACCAATCTATATTGAAGTGTTATCTTAAAATCTGGGGTTACAGCAGTCCCTAAATCAAGTCGTTATTTCTTACTTTTTTTACGAAAAGTGGTGGTATTTTTTGTTAAAAATGAATAATTTCACAATTTTTGTGAACGTACACAAAACACAACATAAGATTTAGCCCACCAAAATTGGTTGTCCATCACCAGACCCTGAAGAAGTCAATCATAGTACGATTGTGCGTAATGAATGTCAGCAAAAGCTAATATCTCTGTCTATAATAAGAGTTCAGTTCTGTGTCTCTGAATCCCAGCATCTGATTATCACTTTACTAGTATGGGACCAACCAGGAAGCATTCCGTCTCATTTAATCATTTTTAAAATATAAATTACGTTCCACTTTTGACCATATTTGACCTTGAGAAGGTCATTGATACTCCGGCTCTGTAAAGATAATGTCCCCAGCCCACTAATAAAGATTTTCAAACGCGGCCCAATTATTTCTATCCAATCAAGAGTTGTCCTCTTGATTGCCTCTCGACTCC
>DWOC01000068.1:0-11413 GCA_018250775.1 Helias cama
CGTGGGGGCGAGCGGCCGTAGTGCCGCAGTGTTCTCTTAGACTAACGTAATTTTCTCGATAATTTTTATTTATTGCTTCACGTAGGAATCGTTTCGGCTCGTTTGTTCTGTTCTACGTTCGGGAGCCGTGTACCGAGCGGAGTGTCAGTCGGTCGTAGTTCGTCTTTAGTGACACGAATACATACACAAATAGTGATATTGAAACAGGTATAGAAGCGAGTATACACATTATCACATACAAAGTATTAGACAATATTTACTGTTGCTCCATAGTGTTGAGAAACTTGTATAATGCAATGTATAGTTAATATCGATTTCACTGACTGCAACTTGTATTGTACGATCAGACTATTTGATAGTTTCGAGGATCCCCCGACTATCGATTGGCTAGTAACGTTATTGATCCGGTAAAATAAAGTTAGTTTTTTACAAATATATAGTATTTCTTTTATTTTAGTGGACCTTACGAAATATTAACATTATTATAAATAACGCGTGAAAGCTTTACGATGTAAATTATTTGCTAATTTTGTATACTTAATTGCGGTCGCCAATGTTAAATGAAAAATACGTAACCAGTAACTTAAAATAAAGTTTGATAAAACACATCTACTTACGCGTTTGATATCTGTGAAGCAAAACATCCGACACTTGTCCACAAATACATTGAGATTATTTGTGTCTGTGACAGGCTGCCATTATTTCATCGACGCCGACCAATTGATGGTATTGATATATACTTGCCTTTACTGGCATGTATATATCACGTTATTGGAAAGTGTCCAGACTTACTCAATTGATAGTTGCAATGTAACATTTCAAAGTTCACTACAAGTGCTCAAAAGTACTTCATTGTCAATAATGTACCAGGTTTGAAGAGTACATTTTGTTCGATGTTGTAGTCTTCCATATGTGTCAACTTACTGTAACTTGTGTCTATGTATGTATTAATGAAACATAAATGTTAGTATTGATTCAAGGTTGAATTTAAACGCAACAATCCCATATATTTACATTAATGACTATTACCACATATTATGGTCTCCCATGTCTTGGGTGCCATGGGCCAAAATTTGATTCAATGTTTGTTTATAACAACACTGCATTGTCGTACTAAATGGACTTGAAGGATTGAGCCCCATAATCTAAATTCTAATAGAAACGTTATTGTCCACTAAAACTGAATAAATGTAATAAATAAGCCTTTTGCCACCTGTTGTAAACTTGTAATGCCTAAGAGTACTCCATAATATCTCTAAAGAAATGTGAACACCAACCCTCAGTGTGGTATAGCCTATTTCTTCATTCAGATACCTGGTCTGGATCTGAGTCACTTATTTGCAGACCAAAAACACTTACGCTTGACCCAAAACAGATTATTAAACCTTATCAATCAAACCTGATGGGACAAACTGACGGCTAGGCGCTAGACTAACAATGGATTGTGACAGAATTAAGAAAAAAGTTCCTTGAGTAGAATATTTGATATTAACCCCATTTTAATATTTTAATTGTAATTCCCTAGATTGGCATTTTAAGAATTCATTCTTGCTTTATAAGTCAGGCTTGATTGTTATAATTTATTAACGATGTCTTATAATGGCTATAAGCAATGCAACAATTGCGAAACGATTCAAATATTAAGTTTTAAATAAATAATTTAATAATTAATTCGAAGTTGAGTGCTCAATTTGTTTAATGCTGTATCCGTGTGCGACTAATAGTGTTCGTAGTAAGAGGCTTAGTGTGACACTAGATTATATTACTAACGACGTTTGTATTAAAGTCCATTTTTGTACGTTTGTATTGGTGATGGCTTGGCGAAACCAATAAGGAAGAAATGTAACTGTGCTAATTACATAATGTGTGTGAAGATGAAAAATATATAAGTATTATATTTTTTGTCTTTATGTATTTTATTTTGCTTAGATAACTTTAATAATAATTAACATCTTTGTTTATGTAACATGCTTAGTGTAGAACTGTGGTATTTTTTGCCAGCAAATCTCGACAGAAAACCAATTTTATATGTATTTTTTTTAATTGTTAGGGGTAACCAGGTATACCTGTTGAATAGCATATTTATGTTTTTATAGAAATCATAAAAAATGGGCACGCACACGTATTGATAAGTGGTAAAGATTCATTTCCTATATGAGGTTGTAAGTATATTAAAACCT
Source organism: Helias cama (assembly GCA_018250775.1). Taxonomy (NCBI): domain Eukaryota; kingdom Metazoa; phylum Arthropoda; class Insecta; order Lepidoptera; family Hesperiidae; genus Helias; species Helias cama. The sequence continues at coordinate 2,181 of DWOC01000068.1, forward strand.
CCATGAGGCGGTACCTAAGGAATAGTAACATCTCGGTTTTTCAGAAAATAGTCATACATACATCATCAGATAGGATTTTCAAATTTGATGCGAGAGGCAACAGGTTGCAGTGACCACTTAACATCGGTGTGCACGCTCATTTACTACTCACGTGTTATAAAATAGTTGTAGTGTTACAGTAAGCTTCTTAATGGAATATGTTATAATGTTTGCATTTGTCAGGACTGGTTGCGTTTTGTTAGTTAGCTGTGTTGATTTATGTTATTATGTATTTGATATTTTTTGTATATTGAACCACATACATATTACTGTGTTATGAAAAGGTGTATTTAAAGTAAAATATAGTTTGTAAAAGTCATTTGGTTTTTAATTGAATCTTTATATTTCTAAAAGACTTGACAAGGATCAGTTTCTTTTTTACTGGTTAGTTTTCAGTATAAACCAAACTGTGACCTTTTTGTGACATTACGAAATTGCAAATCCTAACAGCACTCGCTTGTGGACATTAATTGCTTTTTTGGATCTATGACATTTATTTATTTTAACACTTAATTGTACACCACAAAGAACAGAAAAAAGAAAAACATAATAAACAAAACTGTACACTTGGCTGTAACTAAAACATGTTTTTTGTAATTTTCACCCCTCAGGGTAGAAATTGAGTATGGAAATCTTAAAAATCTGTCATTTTCAAGCGAAATAAACGTGTATGCAGCTTTTAAGGGCAGTGCGAGGCCTGCTATCCCAGGTAGTAGTAGTAAAAAATGGAAATTTCCATCAGTTCTATTATTGAATCAATAATCTATATATTAATACGCGAAGCGAAAACTATATATACCTTTTTACGACAGTCTGGCAAACGGAGGAGCAGGAAAATTGTTTACTTATAGTTTATGTGTAGAAGTGCACAACGCTAATATTTTTCATTAATAATGCTTAAAAAGTACAATAAATCAATAAATAAATCATTACATACACAACTGTGTATTAGTATGTGTAACATGTCTGTATGCCGGCTTATTATTTCAAGACAGAGTCAGAATTGACAGATGACATAATAGACTAAAAATAGAAGACCATTAATTACATTATCATAAATTTCTCTTTGGCTCAACAGATTTAAAATAACACAGATAATATCCGTTTAATTATTAATGGTCGAATATCGACCAGTACAGGGCCACTAGTAATTATAAAATATCAACCAATCATAAAATATTTTAAAACAATTTTATTGGCTTAGAAAATTAGTTTAATCTTTTATCAATATAGAACAACACTAGTAGTCTGTTATGTTAAATAATCCACTGCATTTAATCGATTCTTCAGTGAATCCACATGGCTGTTGTCAAAGTCTATTATCCTCGTTATCATGGGAAGCTCAAACATCGTCAGCTCAATTATATTATACAGAGTTTCCAAAGTTTTGGTTGTTTTCTTGCATGCCTGAAAAATATAACAATACATGGAACATATCTCCGAAAAATATAACAGTAGATGGCACATTATTTATCTTCTAAGACTACCAATACACTATACTTGTAAACTTACCGCATTAAACTGATTTTTAAATTCTGGATTGGCTGAAATTGTTTTTACTAATTCATTTTTATCCTGAGGCGTGTAACCGAGAAAGCCTGAAAGAATATCGCTGGAAAACTCAACATCTATACACCCTGTGCCATCAGTCAATCTGCATTTAAGGTTCCATTTGTCGCTAATCATTTTCAGTTTAGTGATCACTGTTAAAATTTGCGCTTTCACTTTAAATACTTTTCCTCCCTTTTCTGATTCGTTCAAATCGTTAATCTGTTTAATATATATAAATGGTTCTGCATCTAACTCTACAGGTCCCTTTGGCCTAGGTTCTCCAAAACTTTCGTTGAACTTTTCCTCGAATTGATTCTCTATCTCTCTCAAATAATCGTCATCTTCAAACATAATTTCAGCTAAGTCATCATCGTCAGGGTATTCGTTATTTGTTTTCACTATTGTCTCACTATTTTCATTCTCTACTAAGTCAATTTTAGCAACTACATTAGTCTTTTTTGTCACCAAAGTTGTGTTGTCAACTTTTAATTTCTTCTCAGAGTTGTGAGTTGTGGTATCTGTCAACTGTCTTTTTCCAAAGCTCTCCTGGAACTCTAATGCAGCCAGGTCAATAACTTCGTCATATCCATCAAATGTATTCCTATTTGTGTTATTAACTTGTTGTCGTTCAGATGTCTGTATATTTGTTTCATGATTTGTATTGCTTTGTGTGGTTGTTGCAGTTTCATCTATTGACTGTGCTGTTTCCGTGAGATCTATTTCTGTAATTAAAAAACACGTAAATTGTGTGACATGTGGGTAAATAATTTACAATGAAAATTCTTTTTAAAATTTTTGAACAGAATATTACAAACTTTCTATTGACAGTCCTAATTTTGCAGCAATTTGTGCTGCTAGGGAATGAGAGATGGCCATTTCTGGCACTTCACCATTGAGCATTTCTACTGTACCATCAGTCAGGAGAAGCATGCCTTGTCTGCACTGTACAGGACCTAAAATCGAGACTCAGATTAGATTTGATTTAGAAAAAAAATCAACTAAATCTATTATCACCTCAAATACATACATAATTGATTATGTCCAGAATGGGATACACTCTGATAGATATAGATCAAGCATATATTGAATATGATATAGAAATTAGCAAATATATAATTCAATATAAAAAAATAGCATTAGTAGAGGCACATGATAATAGCGGCACATGCAGCACGGTGAGTGATAATAGAGGCACATGACATTAACTATTGCTATTTAATCATTTTTATTATTTTTATCTCCATTTTGAAATCTATGGTTCAATTAAATGAACCTGAATATTTGGAAGACTTGTGTGGGGTCAGGTCCAACACATAGAGGCCTTGTTGAGATATGTTAATGATATGTGGGTTTGGTACACATGGAGGATATCATCCTGGATAATTTGATACATCTGAAGATGGTCCCCGCCATATGTACAGGGTCTATTGTGGGGGATGGAAATTAATGGTGGAATTATTAGGAACTATTAGGCTTAACTATGGGACAGCTGCTGTTTAGATGAGATTTTGCACAACAATCTTACTGTAGGTATTATTATGGACTATGGACATATATAAACTCCTAAGCAGTTAGAGTCAGTTAAAGTCTCTGTGCTCCATAATTATACGAGTTTCTTAATTATTCCAGCAATTTAAAAAACTTCAACATCACGACTATTGTCGAGTAGTGGTTGTTGTAGAGATAAAGTAGAATAGAAAAATTATACTAAGAATTATAAATGTACCTTTGATCAATATCTTGGAGCCTGGTTTAATATCTCCCTTCAGTTTGCTGATAGTATCATATTCCATACCCGCTATTGTCTGTGTTCCATCTGTCATGTCAAATTTCAACATTCTGTTAACAATAATTGTGGATGTTAAAAAGTGGTATTTGTTCATAATTATAATAAAAGAGCCATGTCTGTCTGTTCATGATTATAAACACTAAAACTGAAGGTCATCCAAATGAACTTGCTGGCATCAGCTAGTCATTCAATATGGTTTCATTGCCTATTTCGAATATAGATAAATTATTTACAATTTTGACAGAATTGTTGACACAGACCAAAAACTGGTCCCCTTAGTGTTTTCTTTCTGTAATGTTTTATTTAATGTTGAACTATGATCAAAAATGAATTGTCTGTCGTAATTTGACATGACTGTAAAGTGTTATTGTTGTTATTTAAGCTCATTATATCATACTCTTGAATGACATGCAAATAAAACCCTTCAGGCAAGTAAGCAATATAACCTCACCTTTTGCTAGATATTTTTTCTTCAGGATCCATTGTAGCCTTAATGTTTTCAATGTCAGTCTTTTTCATCTTCAAGTACTGTTGATAAGCTGGTATACCTTGAAAACGATTCAAAAATTGATATAAAGAATGCAATGTTAGGACTTTTAGTTAAATGGTATAATTTGACACACATGAAATCAGATGTGATGCTGGGTTTTGGAGACACTGAATGGACCAATTATTGAAATGTCTTAAAACAAGAGTGCTTGCTTCCCAGTTGTCCACTCTTCTCAATCCTAAAGGGTAATATCTGAGCTTCATTTAGAGATGACAGGCAATTAGCGATGATTTAGTTGTGACCTGTAATACAGGTATTTATGTACCTACATCGGACAACTGACTCTTACAAGGTAGTCTAAGATTTACATATTATGAAATGCATTTCTTGTAAAACCCATATTTTGTAAGAGTAAATAAATCATTTAGCTTTAGGTTACATTAAGCTTACAGAGGTGGATTTGATCTTTTCAGCATTGTGGTCCTAAAAATGGTAAATTACTTTTTTTAACAAAAAATACAACAGACTTCCATCTATAAAGTAGGAAATAACTTTAAGATAAAACTTCAAGTAGCTATATAATTTTGGATCTCCACCTATCTGCATTGGGGCCAATGGTGAAATATACTCCAAGGCTTCCCTTGTTCTGGGAAGAGATCCATGCCCAGTAGTTGGACTTGAGACCCTTCGCCAAATAATTTTCCAATATTCCCCAATAGGTACTTCGGTGCTGTTTTGTAGGCACAGACTCAAAAATAAGGTTCCAAAATTATCTATATTGAAGTTTTATCCTTAAATTATTTCTTACCTTTTATATGGAAGTTGGCCATATTTTTGTTGAAAATAAGTAAATAATTTTGCTTTAGCAGCATTCTAACAAAGTTTGCTGGGTCAGTTATTCTTTAATATATAAAGTTTGAATTACTTATATCCATAGCACCATTGATCTGCAATATATGGCACCCATTGAGAACAGTCTTCTGCAGTGTTCCCAGGTTCGCAGGGAGAGACCCTGGACATATTTCCTTCAGGTCGTGCAGCAGCCATTGCTCCACAGCAATGGTTTTTATTGCCTCTAGGCTATTAGAGTCTTTGAAGTAATCTACACAGCTAAAAAAGGGGGTGTGAGAATGTTTATTTTGTTTCATTTATTAGCTATAGTCGATAAAATTAACGTGATTATTTTATTTGGTTAAAATCCGGCGGATTAGGGTGGGAGGCGTTATACTAATAACAATTGGAGTGGTATCGTTGTACTCAGGAACTCAATCTCTATAAATCTGAATCTAATCCCGTATAGTTATTGATAAAAGATTATTGTTCTACAAAAACGTGTTACATTGTAAAAAATAACACAAACCCTTCGATCCAAGCGTCGAATGCAAACATGCATCGTGAGTTTAAATATGCTTTTATACTATTAACTAAACTTTCTGTATTCGGCATTGCACTTATTATATTTTATTTTGCTATTATCGCCGAGTTTAATTACATTTGTATTGAAATGTTTCAGAACTGTTATTATTTCTGTTTCTTTTGGCTCCATTTTTGATTTTGACTTTGACGTGCCGTGTCGTGACTCAATGTGATGACACTAGTATGAAATGACAGTAACCATCAAACCACAGAGTCCATAAAGTTACTTTCACAAGAAAACCTTGAAAAATAACAATGATTTTTTTCGATACCACCGTACCCTTTTTTCCATCCAGTCAATCATTTAATCAGGGTTTCTTTCAGGGTATTTGGAGCCAAATGTTAATGTTTATCGCTACAAAATCCCTCGATTTATATAATGGCAACATTACTATTTTATTTTGTGAGTGAACGCAAAAAGAGCCTGCCGATATTTTTCATCCATCTCCCTCGTAAATTCTTGGACATAGGCCGATTGACAACAAAAAGCTGTATTCGTTTGAACAGTGTTGTTTTACATGTATCGTTGTGAAGTGTTGTGAACTGAAAGCCTGTAATCGTGATTAACACGGTGGAGGAAAAAATATGAAATTTCTCTTTAGCTCAACAGATTTAAAATAACACAGATAACATCCGTTTAATTAATAATGGTCGAATATCGATCATTAGGCGGGCAACTAGTATTAATAATTTTACGTATAGGTGTTGTTTATAGTTTTTACATAGTATACAATATCGATATATAACAGTCATTTGCTTTAAAATATTTCTTTTATTCAAAATCAAGGTGGAGATGTGGCCCATCGAGCCCGAGCCAAATCAAATAACCTGAAGTCGCAATATACTACTTCTGCTTGGACTGTAACAGCATTGAGCTGGAAATGTAAGTGGCGACTCAATTATTTCTGACTCAATAAGGCTTGCGTGTCGTCTTAGCTTTACGGAAACTCGTTAGGCGTTAGTTAGGGTTGACTTAGTGCTACTGAAATGGAGAAATGATTTTAAAAATTGTAGGAATATTTTTATATGTGTTACGTATGCACGTTTACTTATCTGTGCTGGTTTTTATTTTGCAGTTTGACTGAACGATTGCAGTTTTTAAACCTTGTCGATCGAGGATATATATATCTCGGACAAACATTTTTTGAAGACAGAGGTTCATTCTAATTATGAATATCTTTCTAGTACATTAAATCAATCCTGGTTGTATTAAAATAAGAGGTTACCCATATTTGGGACGTATAAGAGATCTGATATGGGGTTCTGTCCCACTACATTACGTGAGTAAAGACCTTATTTTACCATTTTAAAAGCATTTCAAGCAAGTTAAAAAAAAATAAGAAACAATGTGATTAAAAATCTATTGCTCGCTTTCTTTTGAGTCAAATTTGGGCAAAACATTTTTTTGCAGCTTTTAAAAAAGCAAAGTTGTCAATTAGACCCGGTAATGTTTTTGTTATTGGTTTCTTATTTTATGAAGTGGTTGAGCCAATGCAGCTTGCTGGGGAAAATTCCCCTCTAAGCCAATCGTGTAACGGTTCTGTAAGATTGTTAGTATAACTCATAGGAACTCAAACAATCCTGTTTCTTGAAGATCACATTAAGAACATTACTTGCATGCAAGTTTTTTACTCTACCACAATTTTGAAAACTCGTAAATGCCTGCACGAATTTCATCGAGAGATAAAGGAGTAGGACGTAGTTGAGCATTTATTCTGTAAATTCAGAAGAGTATGCTTGTTGTCGAATTTGCTCGACGCGTACTACGTATAAACGGATTTTAGCATACCAATTCGTTTTCCAAAATTCTTCCACCAATCCAATGTGCACGGACGAACACACTTAGCCCCTCCCATCTGTTATCTTAATTGCCGTCAAAACTAATCGGAACTCTTAAGGGTAGTTTCAATCCATTCCAAACTATTTCTCTGAGTTCTATTCCTCATACAGTCTACACCACCGAAGAGTGCAGGGGTTAAAGGGAAACACATGATAATAATAATATATTCAACAAAAAACATATAAATCGGCCAAGTGCGAGTTGGACTGGCGCACGAAGGGTTCTGTATTATTAAACACGGCAAAAATGTACGTTAGTTGTATGATAGCCGCAATACAATATTTATTTTATTCATATTTACTATTTGATGTTATAGCAGCAATATTAATGCCTAAACAAAGTGTTTATCGTAGCTCCTGTTTAAGAAGCAGAAAACTTTTCTGTCTTCAGGCTACGAAATTGTAGTCGCTACGTTCTACGGCGTAGCACTAAGATCATACCTGTACCTACTCTTATTCCAAGTTGATAACGGCCAAGTCTACAAAGGTTGCGTATTTCACGTTCCGTTTTGTATAATCAGTAATTAAGATCTGATATTTAGTACACACATCTAGTTTAGATGAAAATACAATTTAATAAATCCGTTATCATTGTTTATGATATGTGAAATGTTTATTTTGATAGACAGATAAGGTTAGGTCTTTGATGAGAATAAACGTTAAGAATAAGATGTAAATAAAATTATTTGATAATCATGAAAATTCTAAGCTCTTGTAATATAATATAGGAGACGTATGAAAATAACAGTTCAGACACGTCAGGGAAATGTAGGGTTTGTTTATATTATGGCGGATACCAACGCCCTTTCTCCACTTGATATATACCAAGATAGTGCCCGCAAAACGTTGCAATTATTAGTATGAATTGTGGAGCGATGAACTATTGGGCCATTGGGACTTTGTTATGATTTGGATTAGACTCTTACAGTATTCTAACTCAATAGAGTGTCGAAGAAGCGAAAACGAGATCTCCGTCATCTTTGACAAACCGCTGAACTATAGGTTAATGGTGAACATATAGGTGAATCATCCGAATTATACACACAAAAGCATCCGAATCAACACACATTTTTATCAACTTTAATATAAGTAATAAAAAAGCAGCTAAGTACTAACAACAACTCTATCTACTGTATGAAAAATAACGCTGGTTTCCGAAACACAGTCTTGACTGCCTTGGAATCCAGAGGTTTCATAAAATTTCTGAAAATTATATGTTTAACCCATTAAAGAATTTTTTATGCTTTATTTTTATGCATGCATACTCGTAAGTAGGTCAGTGTTCAGCATTTTGTATTGATTTATACAGGCCGCATAATTCCTGATTATATACGGTCAAGCAGACTACCGATATCAATCATATATACAAATAAAATAACCCGTAAACCCTTACCCGGATTCGGACCCTCTTTTATGTATCCCAACGACACGCATAAACCAACCGCAGACCTGGATAATTTATGAAACATTTTGACGTTTCCGCATGGCGAATGACGCGAGTAGATTTATTAAACGCACACATGTCCATGAATTTTATTTATGGAGATTTCTAAATACCTTAGAAAAAGGAATAAAAAAGAGCTGTCTAGGCGGGGCGCGCATATCCGTTAGTGCAAACGGTAGAGTTATAAGCCCGTAGCACGTACATTGCAGGTAGTGCACGCTGTGCTTACTTCAAAGGAATGCGTAATGTCACCAGTACCTTTAATCCGACAAGCCAACGTTTGCAAACGTTACGTTTTAAATGTTCCGTATTCCGTTTCTAGTACAGGAGCTTCCTGCTTCATCTCGATCTTTCGAACCTTCAAAAATTCACATCTCCGTACACACAAACTTTATCGTAAAATGTTATAAGACCTTACTGATTCTTCCATTACTGATTTATTAAAGAATAGGTAAAAAATTGTCCCGTTTAAAAACAAAAAATAATCTTATAATTGTTAAAACAAAATCATTTCATACAGCGTGGCACCATGGCAAGCTAACATTTATACAATCAATAATTTATACTTATAAAAAAATCAGCTGCTGTTTTTTGTAGCTTATGTGCCGACTACTCCTGTACTAAAAACGTAACGTTCGTAGACGTTAGCAAATCGCAATAATGGC
>DWOC01000069.1:0-11413 GCA_018250775.1 Helias cama
GTTTTTCTTCATCTTCTTTTCAGCCTTTGCTTGTCCACTGCTGAACATAGGCCTCCCCTAATCGGCGCCACTCCGCCCCGTCCTATGCCTGCTGAATCCAACGGTTTCTCGCTGTCTTCCTCAAGTCATCTAGTCGGAGGGCGGCCTGTACTCCTCTTGCCCATTTCTTGCCGATTTCGGTTATACTCGTACATTAGACTTCCATTCGAAGCAGTCGCTAGCGTAAGGATGTCTGCAATGCAATTCTACTCTTGGCTTAAAGTGCATACGTCTGTGCTCAGTCTAGAGTAAGCTGGCTCGACATTTTCGAGTCAGCTTCGAGTTTTGATCTTCAAGGTACTTGTCACTAACAAGGTGTCAGTACACTCTGTAATCTGAGGATGTGACCTGCATTGTCAACTACGGCTTGTACTAAATAACTAGTAATATATCAGTGGACAGCATAGCACGTTAGATGAATATGATCGATAGGTGCGGATTACGGTGAGAATTAATTGAGGCCATCTATCATTGAACCTAGGTAGAATACGACTCTTTCCAGAAACTTCCTTTGAAATATATAAGATATATGGCGAAATTATTTTACTTTCGAATCAAAGAGTAAGTTAACATTTTACTGAATATACAGTTCAACTCATGTTTTTATTCCGGATAGTCCGAATAGTTTTGAGCGTGTCCTAATCGTCGAGATCCCGTCGCAGGAGTCAGTCTCCGAGTAAGGTGACCCATTAGTCTATATCTCTTGAGGATGAGCTCTCTTAGCTGGCCTTAGTCCACCACGCTGGCAAACTATGGCATACTGAACTAAAATATTAAAGCAAACTCACGAATCGTTCAATATTAAAACTAAGTTGATTTTTTTATGTAATACTTTAGTCTTACGTCTAACCTCGTGAAAAATAATTAGATAAATAATTTAGTTATTACAGCTTTTTGCGGTCAACACACAACACAATAACAGAATTTGTAACACATTTCTTATTGAAATATACCTATAAAGGCACTGCGTCAGTTTTTTTACAACAGGCCTGTTGTATGTACGTATATACGAAAGGCTGTATATAGGTACTATAGGTAAAATTAGGAACACATAATATCTACTCTGTATTGAAAAATTCTGATGCAATATTATTAATTATTAGCATTTACCATTTCTAATACTATTTTTCTTACGTAAAATTTTCTAATCTTAGAAAATTTTAATGCCTGCGTAATCTAGAATAAATGGGGTTCCATTATGAACCACTTCAGCTAAGTGGTTCGTTCTCATATAAAGCTTTAGAAATCGCAAACTAAAGGACTCAACATTTTTATGAAAACTTTCCTCAGTAGCCTGTTACTATTTTCTTGTGTGTAACTACCTACCTAACTAGGTGTAACTACCTACTGAAATACCTACTTTTCTTTCTTCTTTTCTTCGGTCCTTTATATGAACATCAAATATAACAATGTAGCTAATCTGGTAGGTCTCGGTCTGCCCTTAAGCAACTATCAAGCAAACATTTGAATAAGAATTAAAATTCAGGTACGAATAATGTGGCCTAGTTTGTATCGGCTTTACTGTTGCATATTTTAATACGAAAAAGTAGTCATTGTGACTTCAATGTAATAGAGAGATACATGGCGTCATCTGGTTACAGTATCGAAGCAGACGGATCCCTAAACTAAAACGTATTTTTATGACTGGAGAGTTTTTTTGTGTAGCGTACGAGCATGGGCCTGCATGGCCATATATTAAGTGGTCACTGCAGCGAATAGACACCCACGTCCAACCTTCTACAGGACAGTGTTCCTATTGAGGTCGTACGAGATTAAAGTAACCCCTAGCTTGTACTTTCTCTGTGTCAAATAAGCAATAAGTTCAAATTCTTTTCTTTTTCTCTTCTTCTCGTTGCTGTTAACTGACCATGGTTCATTACACCATACGAGCAAAAACCTTGGCACTGTTAATTAAGTTATCCTTTTTCCAAATGCTCAACCAAATTGGTCGACAGAGTCTTCAGTATTTTTGTGCATTAACAAGGCAATACGTCTTGGGGAACGCTAGCTCAAATGGTTTCGTTTACGTGGAGTGGATCTTTGTAAGTTTCAAGAGGTATAATTATAGGACTTAGAGGTTCAGTGGCCTTTTACTTGTTCGTATTGTTGAATGTAATGAACCTTGTGTATAGAGCATTAAAGAGCGCCTGATAAAATGAAACAGCAATGTCGTTTTCTATTGTTTTTCCCCACTTTATATTGCAAAGACAAATATCATTTTATTGATTACACCTGATACGTTGTATAAAATGAACATTTTGAATATACTTAAACTTCAGGATTACCAATTAGCGGGGCCTTTGCCTAGTAGTGGTCTACTAAACACTGAAAAGAATATTCAGTAGGTTGATCAAAGACATGCTTTTAGTCAAGCCTTCCAATTTAAATAAGTGTGGGAAGCAATCATAATTAATTTTATGTTGCTACGTTATATTGACTTACTAGCGTAATGAAATTCGCACTTTTACGAGTATGTCTTTATACATCATAGCCAATAAATCAATACAGCTCGAATAAGCCATTTACAGGCACTTAACAATTGCGGACTGTGCGTCGCCTGACATGGGTGACGCTGAGCTATGTAGCCGTCATCGCCACGGCTTGGTTTTGTGACTATCGTGAATCGTGTTTTATTCTAGTAGCAAACGGCCAGGCCACCTCATGTTAAGTCATTGCAACCAACGAACACGTCTAATCTCCAATAGGATAGTAATCCTATCTTAGTTTGTACTAGGGTGCGTTGCTATTTACGAGGTCTTAGATGGTTACCTCAAAAGAGTTTCTCTGACAACCACGTACCTTCGTGTCGACGGCGAGGCTATCGAAACCAAGATATGACGAACATGCAGCTTTACGGTGAATTACAAGGGAACTTTCCCGATTGAGCTGCATTGGACTCTACCATCTGCGTGCAATTTAGAATGCAATCGTTTTTTAACATCCATTAGTGATTTGAGGTTTTAATTTACATTCTGACTTTTCTTTTAAACAACTAATAACATTCTTACTGTGTCCTTGGTAATATCTGTAAGTAACTTTTCGAAGTATTGCGAGACGGATCGGCTAGTAGTTACACTTCAACCGTGACGGAATTGTCGCTCAAGAAATTTGCACTTTACGAAATGCGGCCTTCGTCTTTTGCTGTTCCAAATAGGGAGACCGGATTTTATTCCTAATTGTCTCGCTTAAACTTTAAGTATGACTGACTGGTCTTAAGTGTGACATTTTACAGTTTGTTCAAACGCCATAGTGTAATGTTTATTTGTAACTTCTGGCCAGTAAATAAATTTGGTAATTTAGATATTTTCACTGATCGCTACGGCACCGTTTTTCGAGAATTTTGATAATTTTAACACCTTTGCTCTAAGATAGTTCCCACTGATGCGGTTAAATCATCGGAAAACATTTACATCAGAAAAATTTAATTTTTAGAGGTTTTTAGGTATATATACCACCGTACTAGACTATATTCCGTATGGAATAACTATTCCATTATGGTAATTTCATTATTACTTACAATTGATTACGCTAGTGAAATCTTATGACCTTCGATTTTTTTTTGTATAAGTACTTGTTTAACGTAAAATATCCTTAACTTCAGCATTAATGCTATGCTTAGGTAATCAATTTATAATGATACTTTAATATAAAAATCGAGCCAAATTGCTTGGCGAAATGCCAGACTGGCCACTTTACCTAATCAATTTAAGAGATTTTCTCCCTCGACGGGTATTAAGAATAATAACAATGTAATGGCTATTCAACAAATTAATGTTTTCCTACAAGTCCCTACATTATAATGTAGCGAGAGATTTGTATTATTTTGTTAAGATACAATATTTCCAGATCGGATAAAAACAAACGACTTCCATGATCCGCAAAATATTTCTCTGTAAATTAAAATAGATACATTTCGTCACTGGCGTAAATTCTGATATTGAATTAAATGAAATGGTAAAATTTCTTAGCTCCATTTTTCTTCCTTAAGATGCGAACATGCAGTTACAGAAATACTAACTTATTCTATACTTAATGACCTACCATTGCCAATGAGACTTATTATGTTTCATTAACATTTCCAAATAACTGCTAATGCTCTGAAAATTTTATTAGAGGGTCATTTCGGACGTCATTTACCTACCGTTAATGTTCTGTGCTAACATTTTATGGACAGAAAGTTAGATATTTTATGAAACGATATCGATTTCTCTTTACCTTATAGTGGCACAAATGCACGCTAGTCATTGTTCTTGGAAAGTATAGTAAATATCTCATCGTAAAATCCCTATGACAATATCTGATATATGACTTGCAGTATCCTACCAGCATTATTTTCCTGGTTTGGAAAATTCGTTTGTCATTGTCATGAATCCATCATTAGTCTGCTTGTTTTTATTATCCCTATTGTTTAAAATTCAAGTTTAACGATTATCATTTAAATTTAATAGCTAAACTCTACGATAGTAGTCAGCTAATTATTTCTTTTATTGCTACCACTAGAGCCAATTAAGCGTAGAGATTTGAAGCAGAAATGTTCACAGCGGAGCTCGCGACTACGTCCACGTGGGAAGGTTATTGTTAAATTACTCCGCCTGTTAGAAACCTCTGATTCAACCAAATGGAACAGCTGATAAGTGTAATCAAATCCACAACAATAGATAAGTGCATGCCGAGTTGATTCACCGTGGTCTTTGCGTAGAATTCAACCTTGCCTGGGGGTACTCACTTGTGACGTGTACTTGAAACAGTTTTTTTCTATTATTTGCACCGCAAACAAAAGTTCCAACAGTCGTCGCCGGCACCGTGCACACGCGGCCGCTCCGTCGAGTTCTCGCGCGCTAGAACCAGTCGCTATTTTCAGTGTCCGCCCGCTAGTCATTGACCGACATTTATCGAGCCGTATCACACACAATTGCATGCAATTGGTCGCGTCAAAACTGTCACTTTTTACCTACGCCGGTAATAGACAACAATTGCGACTGATATGGGTCCCGTTTTATCGCGCGCGATAGCCGCGCCGGTTTGAAGGAAGGCGATATTGTGGCGACTCCGCTACAGCTGTTCAAGAATGTTCGGCTTAGATTTTATGAAGCGTTGGTATCATCAAGGTGTGTGTTGTTGTTTTTGTTGTTGTTGTTGTCTACGTGGTTATTACGGTGCGGTGTTGATTTCGATTGTTTTGATCGTTGTGAATTCGACGAACTTATGCGATTGTTATCGTTCAGTTTACTAATCTTTGCATTTGCTTGTTTCAGATGGAGACAAAGAGTCGGACGGGCCATCGGAGAGCGGCGATAATACATCTGAATCAACACAGGGCGCGCCGAGCGAGCCTGCGCAGGAAAAAGGTAAATTGTACACTGTTAATCGAACATTGTACGGATTAATTGAATTAATTAACAACACTATCGCGCCTTATTCAAAGACCTATGATAACAATAACAACGTGGTTATAGTACCTATTGTTATACACGCTGTTATCAAAAAGAATGAGGTAAATCTTATCGTGAATATTTGTATGAAAATGTGGACAAGTTAACCAGCGTTATGCAAATTGCCTGTGCATTTAATGCGGTGCTAAACGAGCACAAAGGAAAACTAATATTTGTTAAAATAATACACTTTGTTTCTTGCAACAATATCATTGCATTTGTAACATACTCGCGAATAATTTCAAGGCAAATGTGCTTTTAATTCAAGCTTACTCTCTACTCCTAAAACTATCTCACTACTTAACGTTTACATTAATACTTAAGTTACTTAATTTATAATTAAAATAACTAATTGGCGGACTCCGTCAAAGTCTGTATTTCTTGCAGTGACATCTAGCAAATGTCGCAAAACAATATTGTTAACTTGGGTACCGATTGCCGATAATCAAATGTTTTAAATTTTAATTCCTGCCTAAATTTTCACTCTCGATACAGATTTGATGCTGAATTTTCTGTCTATATTAGCTATATTCTAGTAAACAGCCAAAACGCCATTTGACCACAACACACTTGGTATCAATTAAGGCAGCCTTACCTTCCTAAAGTACTATACTTGATCCATTCCTGCAGTCATATTGGATCCAGCTTCACGTTGGATTAATAGGGTAACAGATGCTTTTGTTAATGTTTAACTATAGGTACTTGATATTATAAAGAGTAAAGCTTTGATTGTTTGCATTGAATGGATCCGAAACTATAGGGCCGATTATTCGTCAGTAACATAGACTATACTTTGTTCTGAAATTAGGTGATTATTTTTTATGTTAAACCGGTTTTTCAAAATGAACACTTTCAAAAACACCTTGTACCAGTCAAGTCCCATCGATATCCATCACCAACTACCTCAATGGAAAAAAATGTAATCCGCCATCTTGTAGCGGCGGCCATCTTGGTTTTACAATCTACATATTAAATTTACAAATAAACTCACCCAACTTAGGACGGCATTGTACACTTCTCTCTCTTCCCTAACGTTTAGTTCATCTTTCCTAATTAATGATATCAGCTCAGCTGCAGTTAACTGTAGGAACTCCTCCTCCTGACACACCTGAAAGTAATTATTTTCGATTACATATCATTCACATGTACAATCCATGCATTTATACAACTGGCACGACATAGAAAAGCCTGGAAGAAAAGAAACAAAATATTCTTATGATGACCCCAACCCTTAGTCATAAATGAGAAAACGACGTAGAAAATTTGGACATTTATGGTAAGGACAACACGCGTTGAAGGCATGAAGTGACTTCTATGTCACCACTAATGTTGGCAGGGGACTATCCGAGAAACAAAAGTTAGTTGCAAGTCTTTCAGTTCAGAGGGTTTGTTGCGTCTAAAATTAGAACATTAGGGAAGCTCTCGCGCACGCTCTGTCACGCCGCTCTGTGAGCGGATGTGGGTGGGGGTTTGCGCTTACGAGTCCGAGGGCAGTAGCGTTCGCATAGCAACTAAAACATTATTATTATTATTGAATTATTCCCTTCCCCCAGAACCACAGCAGTACAATTCAGATCGTCTATTTTTATAATACGAGTCGCTATCAAGCCCCCTTTGATTTGCAATGGACACAAAACAAACGTTTATTGCACTTATGACTCGGCACATTTTCACTTAACAACCCGAATGCGAGGGGCGCGGTTAAGGGACGCTATTCGGGTGGATTCCGTGCGCCTGCACCAACGGCGATGTCGATGTCGATCCCAATGTCCGCGTTGAACTGGTAGCGCTCGGGAGGTCGGCGGCGTCGACGGGAAGCGAGGGGCGGCAGACTGGTTTGCGCCCTCCCCCCCACTCCCTTCTCCTCCTCGAACGTTCAATTTAAGGGCGCTTACACGCGACTTTTCGTTTACATTCGCATGAGCTATTCAAAAAGACGCGTTGACGGCGCGACAAATGCAGGTCGTAACTATGTAAGGTCCCTAATGTGTCTTCAATGTATCTCGATTTTTAACCCACTGCAAAAAAAGGATTCTAAATTCTTCGATGGTCTAAATTCGTCTGTATGTCGTTTTTTTACATTTTAAATGTGTTACGGTGTTACTCTGTCATTTTTTAACCCTTTTGGATATTTATTTTTTAATCGAGATATTAATAATCAGTTAGATTACTTTTCTCAATTTTCTTGAAGAGGGTCTGAAGCTGGGCCTTTAAGAAAAGTATAAGGATCCGGCAAATGGGCATGCAGATCACCTTATGTTAAGTGGTCACTCCAGCCCGTAGCTACCCACCTCCAACCCCCAATATGAGGAAAACGGCGAGGTTTACCTCCTCAGATGGTATAATTGTTAAATAATACCATATGAGGACGTTCATTCGAAGTTGCGAAGAAGAAGATGGTCGCCTCAAAAAGAGTTTCTCCGGCAACCACGCCTTCCCATCGAAGGACAAATCATGACGCATAATTATGCTGCTGGATTGAATAAGATGCAATAGGTACCAACTATAAAATTCTAAATGCATTATCTATTTTTGCAATTTAAGAATATTGTTTTAGAGATATTTTCCCCGTTAAGAGGTACCTACAATGCCGGAATTGAAAGAATGACAGAGCTACAAAATAAATTCGATGTCATTATAGAGATTTCATTACGTTTACTGTTTACCGCGTACCTACCGAGGATAATAATCGCCGTGCAATGACTTGCATTTGTGAAACTCGATGCCAGCCGCGTCTACTACCTATGTAGATAAAGATAACGGCTCACTTTATCCTTAAAATACCGAAAACGAAATTTTGTACTTTATCACGTATTCATAAAGATCAAAGTCCATCAAGCGGAATAACTATGTCAAGTTTTGAAACTCAACATTCACATTAATGTTTACGATTTTTTTTATTGTAGATGAGTAGCAAACAAGCACGCAGGCCACCTGATGCTGAGTGGTCGCTGCAGCACACAGACACCCACATCCAATCTGAGGTCGTACAAGGGGATGCGTTGCTCTCGTTAACAACTGGCTCCTAACACGCCCCTAGTATAGGCCTAGGGCATTTCACTTCACATAAGACTACGACCTGGCCTTCTTCGCGGCCTCAACACTTGTTAGACAACTTGATTAATAGCAATGTTTTTGTGTATTTTGATCGTCTGCTCATAATTAATGAATTTTCCCGCTAAAATATATCGGTACTTTAATAATCTGCACTAACCTTTGCGTAGTTGTAAAAAACATTTACATATTTTATTTGAAAATTATAGTATTTATAATGTATAATACTAAATAATGTGATAATTTGACCCATTGTTTCCAATTTGCTATATACACAAAGACTAAGAGGGATTAGGGAAAACCCGGGTACAAATTACCGACGACAAGCTAGATGACTCGTCAAACTTTGCGAGTTCAGTTTGAGTGCGCGGTGCACTTGAAAGTTTTCTGAGAATTCAATCCATATGGAACCCTCGATATTCGTCAGTACGGTGTATAAGTCTAGCCTTACTTATTATAATTTCAGAAATCTAATTAGATTTCTAAAGTTAGGTCATTTACCAAAAAAAAAAAGAGTTTGTTGTTCAAAATGCGTAAAAATTTTCTTGGGGAATCTTCAAAGAAAACTTTCTCTGAAAGAAAAATGATAAATATTAAATAATAAGTTTTACCCGAAAGGTGTACATTCGTATGATAAGCCCCGATTATGTGAACTGATGACAGAAGGAACAAGCTGGGAGCCGCTCGACTCAGCAGATCCACCTATTGGTTCGAAGTATATTTGCCAAAGTCTAAAAGGACATAATAGGTAATATTTTACCTGTGTAAAGTTCCTCTCGATGAACTGGTTGGCCTTCTGTTTGAGCTCCGCACAACCGTGTTGCTCCGCGAAGTTGGCGATGCCGATCGCGTTGGAAGGGTCCAGCTGCTGCTCCAGGAACGAGCAGCACGCCTCGATCACGTTCGAGATCTGCCACACACAACTACGATATATGTCGCTTGCTATCTGCTTCGGAGTTTTAATAAGGCACACGTAACATAAGTGTAGCGCGCTGCGCCGCGCTGAGTGAGTAGATCGTAAGCGATCAAAAAGTTAAGCAACATCGGGCGATTTGTACCTGGATGGGTGATCGCTAGTGGCGAATTACATGCGCGCTTCCGTGCTTTGGAGGGCACGTTAAGCCGTCGGTCGCGGCTGTTATCTATAGATAACAGTCGTTAAACCTGGTCGGAGACCCCATGGTGGATTGTTCTGACACGGGTTGGCCACTAACACCATTCCGCATTGGAGCAGCGTGGTGGAGTATGCTTCAAGGCTCCCCTTGTTCGGGGGAGACCCGTGCCCAGCATGGGGCATGTAAGGGTCGCAGCCAACATAAATGATTGAATCGGCACACGAACGAAGTGTTCGATATAGGCCAAGGTTCCCAATCAGGCTACCACTAAGTTAAGCTGTTATGCTGTTATTTTCGTGCTGAGCTGTCTCGATATTTGACTGACACTGCACAAAGGTTAGCGTTTTTAACAAGGTTGAACATGTAAATAGATATAACGGCAATGATTACTTGATTAGTCTGGAAATAACTGTTGCAGGCAATCCAGTTAACAATACCATTTTCACAACGTATCGCTTTGTAGTCACTAGCGTGAATATACATTGCTAGAAAGGTATATGCTAACTTTGGCGTAAAGTGCGTGTTGCTGTTGATTTCACAAATACGGACTTTCTTAGATGCCTTTACCAAAAATCTTAACCTACTTTAAGACTTCTAGGGATTGGTGGCTACTTGTCATCATCGTGGCACTTCTGTTACATTGTGAGGAATTTTTATAAAGATTCGATAAACCCAAAAACATTTGAAAAATAGGAAAATAGCGTCAAAACGTAGTCGAGTGTCACAAATTATAAATTCTAATTTGAGTGACGGATCATTTTTTATCAAATGATAATTTTAAGTATCGTTATCTAATGCTTATCTTGCACATGTATTGAAGCGGGATCATAAAATCTTTATAGTAGAGGACATTTAATTCTATACGTATACAAAACAAGTGCTTTCTCATAATATCTATTATTGATCATGATAAATTAAAACATCACTAGACGGACGGTCGTCATTCAGAAAGTATTCTTTTCCGCCTCTCTTTCAGTCCTGCTCTGTTTAAATAGGCCTTGAGACCTGAATAGAGTGTCATACCATACAATCCCGATCGATTTTGTATGCCAACTGGCTATTATTGATAAACTGGAATGTTTCAAATTATGCTCTTTTTAATATAATGACACTTTTAGGTGTCAGAGTACTTTTTAGCCGCCATCTTAACCCATCGTAAAGCAGCATGTTCTTCAAGTTTTATGTTACAATTAGAAGGTGTAGTTGCTGGAAAAAATATTTTAGATTTGTCATCTTAGTCCCCACCAGTAGCAATACATCCCCGTGCGACCACAGATAGAATTCCTATCCCATTGGAGGTTCGCGTGGGTTGTCCATGGATTTCAATGGGCACTTAACATCCGTTGGCCTGCACGCCCATCTACAATAGAGAAAAACGGACCATCGTCGACCTCCATCGAACCTAGAATGTCCGTGGCTCAAGTAACGCTGTATTTTAAAGAAGAATCCTTAGCGAAAATTAAAATACCTGGAACATAGTAGCGGCGGGCAGTAGCTGGCAGACCGTGACCTCTGTGATGCGCACCTTGCCCGTGTACATGAAGTAGACGAGCCACGCCATCGCCGACGGACAGACACCCTGGAGGCGGACGCGAGACATCTCGCATTCCTTCAGACCGCTTGTGAACATCGCCTGCGGATATGTAAATGTAATAAAACACTGCGGTCCTATTAGATAATCGAAAGACTCGAAGTTGGTCTGAAGTATCTCTACTCTCTACTAGTATCTCAAGTTTGCCCCTACTGTGGATATATATCAATGTGGACAACAAG
>DWOC01000070.1:0-11401 GCA_018250775.1 Helias cama
ACAGACCTTCCCACAATACCAGGGAGAGCAGCTACATTGGCTATCTGCTTTACACCAGGCAGGAACCCTCCCTGGGTGCCAGTCTCACAAGAGTTCTTTAGCTCATCCAGCATGAGTTTCTCCAGGGTGTCATTGACATAGAATACCCCCTCCACGTTCATATTGGGTTGGAATCCCTTCTTTATTCTCCATGAGTAATCATTGATCTTCTCAAGGTATTGCAAATCTTCTTCATAACTCCTGACCACCATTTTGTTTGATTGTTCTGTGAATTTGAAATAGTATTTTTATAAATCCAAAAATTAAATTCAGTCCTGGTTGATATCAATAGTGTTGTTTACAACAACTTTCAAGAAGGGTCAGGTAGTAGCTTCCCTCTCAGAATGAGAAATGTATAAACACTAGCCTCTCTCAATGTTTTCCAGTACAGCAGATGATAATTAATTACTTATAAAACAGACTTGACTTATCATAAGTCAAAGTCATAATTCCATGTCTAGATCCCACAAGTAAGAGACTAAATTCAAACATTGGACTAATTAGATAATACATAATGTTTTATATTTAATTGAACATAGCTTGTAGCTTTAATTGGTAATAGATTTTCAATTCGAACTTGCTTGCTTAATGAAGGGATAAAAACACAATATGTTAAATATTAAACCTTTAACACAATCCGCAAACTCACTGTACACTATCGATAGTGAGTGTTGAATGTCAAACACAGTTTCCTCATAAATTTAAGCTAGCTTGAAATTTTAAATTAGGGTTGTCATTCATTGCAATTTATCACAAAATAATAGCTTAGAGGTTTTTGCCTTCTGACGGTTTTCAATTAATGATAATGAAAAATAAATAAACTTTTAAATATGATTTAAATATGAAAGATTGAAGGGAGAAAGAATTATCGTAATGTTTTATAATAAATAAATTCAGTTACTTTTGTTTTTTGTTGACACTTGTGAAATTAGGCAAGCAATCTTTCACTAAACAATTTATTTAAGCAGATTTAAAGATCTTAAAAAATCCAGCAATACTTTACAGAAATAAGTTTTAGCAGTAAATAGTTAGGCTGTCCTTATATGTCCCACTGTTGGTAATACCCATATTATTATTCTGGGCAGAGTGCAAGAGAGCAAACTCTATCCTACCTAATGTGGATTAGTGGCCTAACCAGTAAACAGTTACTCCTTATTAAATCTATTGTATCTTAGGTAAGCCTTATTTTTAAATTAAACACATAGTGAGTATTGGTCACCCAAAGTAGCTAAAAGTTGAAAAAAGACACATTATTTTTATAATTAATTTATTAATTTATTGGAAAACAGAGTAAAAACTCTGTTTTCTAATAAATTATCATAACTTTTGTCAATAAACATGCTAGAAAAGATACAACAAGCACCTGCCTATGTCCTATTTTTTTCTTTTATCAATAATTGAATAGAAACCAAATCTTTAAAACGAGAAATTAAAACTTAATCAAACTATTCTGACCAGTCTAAATAAAAAAGTACAGCCCTACGTGTGGCATAAATTTAAAATGGAATATCCAAAGTAAACATGATTGTTATTGATGACGTAATTCCTGAGGGTTATGATTTACCGGTTTTACTCACATTGTGAAATAAATGTGCAAGATTTCGTTTAGTTATTGTATGATGAAATTATCTTAGATTGTTTCAATACGATTTTCTTATCTACACATTATTAATGTGTTGCACTTACTGATTAAGTGTACCGTTGATACGTCACAATAACAATACACAAAAGTTTGGCTAATTATACTCACATTTAAAAATATAACTTAAATTGAAACAAAACAAACAAAACAACACAACAACAAAACACCAAAAAACTTTAAATTTGATTGAACTTTGACTACTTTGTCACTGTCAGACTGTCACTGATAGGACATAGCAAAGTGACGTTTGGCCAAAGTAATTGTTTTGTAAAGCAATGATTGTCTAACTTTTTGCTAATAATAGAACAAAATAAATTCTAAATTAAACTATAACTTCATTTAAATCACCTGAGGCCTTACGTGGCTGCGTTGCTACTCGTGAGGACCTACTAAGATGACCGCCTCAAAACTAGTAAATACCTGGCTCCAGGCTCGATTACCAAACACGACTTAGATCTAGACCTAGGCCACTTCACGTAAGACTACGATCTGGGGTGGTAGCCAGCCAGTCGGGGCCCGAAAGTCCCCGACCACAGAGCGTCCTTATATCCCGGCATGGGGCTGATGTTTGTATTCTTCGCCACCTCAGCACGGACAAAACAATGGAGGCGCAAAAATACATGTGCGGCACCGTTGTTCAGAGATCACGTTAATCCCTGTTGTTATAATGGACAGCAGTAGCCAAACATTATCACAAATCTGTGGTGTGTGTGGTGGAATAACGCTCCAGGCCTTTTGTGTATTCTGGGGAGATACCCGTGCAGTGGAATATAAAGTGGTTGCAGCCAACTATCTTTTCTTTACCAATCGATTTATTTTTATTTTTATAACAATACTAATTTTTTTATGTCCTGCTGGGAATCGAACCTCTAGCGTAATAATTTAACCGCTGTGCTATAGAGACAAACATTTTTATCTAATCTGACTATTAAACTTAATTATTCAGATTAATAGTAGTTAACTAACTAATCAGTTATGACGATAGACAAAGGGCAATGTAGACCGAGAGCTCGTAGCATATTCAGCCAAAAAGTGACAAAAATATCTTTTACGTTTAAATATTTTAAACAACAGCGCCTTCACCTGAGAAGAGTTATGATTTAATATATTAAAGATATTAAAGTAGTTACAAGTGTATATTACTTTGGCACGCTCTATACCGTAAACGACCCAACAAGGGTTATATCTTGAGAAATGCTGTTAGTTTCGTTTTTATTGTGGAAGTGTAACAGAGTGGTTATATTTTTTAAAGTTTTATTTATAAATTAATTTTTGTCTAGTTATTCAGGTCACCTGATAGGTATCATTGGTCATGGTAACTTTAACCTAAAATTGAATCACGCGATGGCTTACATCGCTTGATCGTTTGACATCGTCTTGACATCGGAATCCTCCAAAATTGTCGCTTCCATGTAAATGGAATGTGAAGTGAGAGACAATGTGCTTGATCCGAAACCATTTTAACATGCTAACTAGCATTGTGTTTAATTTGATTGGTTTATAAACACGTGGGTAAATTGCGTTTATAGCATTTATACCTTCTATAATACTAATAATTACTCATTGTCAATTAATTTCTATTTAGTGAATGTCAATAATTGGACATTCAATTTAAATGATCATATGATATTTATCTAAGTAGGTACTTTCATTTCTATAGTCGATTCAATAGACAGTAATTAAATAGGAAAGCCTAGTGGGAAACTTGTCTCTTGGACTATGATCACGCTCCCTCTACGAGGAACATCAATGTTGCCATTGTGTCGGAATACTCTGTATTTTGGGGAAATTAATACATTTTTGAAAGAAACAACTCAATCGCTTGCCCATATTTTTTTACTTAGCGGGAAAAGAGAAAAATGCTTTCGCAATTTTGATTGATAAATTATATAGTTTTGACACTCAAATTGAATCTCTTTTCAACACGAAAATTCTTACGCATCTGTACAAAGTCATCTGAATTTCGTTCCTGTGCCGCAGGTGGCATGGATATCCTAAATGGATCACCCATCACCCACTACCCAAACAACAAATATTCATCAAACACATCGACGGCCCCTACCTAGATAAAGACAAATCAAAAATGGCATTTTTTAAATTACATATATGGCTTTAGGTTGCCCATACGCTCATACCTATATAAGATTTTTTCTCAAATACGATGTATTTAACGTAAAATACAAATCGTTTAAGAGAACATGTACGATAATTACAATCAATAAGTGTCGTACCTATATTCGGATATCTTTAGTACTATATAGAATTATTTCTGGAGCGGTTTACACACGGTTTGAACAACAAAATACGCAGGGACGATGAATACATGTACGTAGGGACCGTCGATATAAATGTTTGCTCCAGCTGGCAATCGAATCTCGTAACCCAACTGTTTGTAGGTACTACGTCCCGAACACAAAATTCGACAATTTTTACTGAAACCTGATTTTTAATTATTATTTCACATTTATATATGTATATGATAATTATATTAATCAGGAGGGCATAGTTACCATATTTAACGATTTGTAATCAAATTGGTATAAACTCATATAAATTTATTCGGGGAAGATAAGGTTGGGAGTGTGGGAACACTGACTTAATTACAAAGTACCGTCTATTTAACCGTTTATCACAATAACCGCCCAAACTTCGTAGGGCGGTCTATTCATTAGATAAGTTCCTTAGATTTAATTATATTATTTTTAAATACCCGTTACCGAGGGTTTAAAAACAATTTGGCTAAATAAATTTTAATAAAAAGTGCGTTAGCTGGCTTGCAATATTTGAAAATCGAATTCAGCAATGGAGGAGATTTGGCGCGAGAATAATATTTTCTACAATGTTCTGTGCTTCGTGATTACCGAAAATGAGAAGTTATTTGATCGAAGTGACGCCAATCTTTACTGGAGAACTGTTTTCCATACGTTTGGAATTCTCCATCATTTTTACATAGCGATATTCGCAACGAGTTTGGAACTGATCACTCATCCTAATCCGGACATACAGTCACTTTTTACTTTTCGGGCTGCATATCTAACTGGATGGAATTTTGTAAGTAGAGTTTTTATTTACATCATCAAAAGACAATTTGATTGACAATTTTGACGGTAATTTTTAAAAATTTAGAATTGATTAATGTCGGATCGGATAATGCCTACAACCATAATTACAGTGTGTTGGTGTGTGCTCGAAGCGGATATCGAGCGCTTTTGGGGCCAATCAAAATATTTCTATATCCGCTGTTTTCTGGAGAAGAAGTACTATGTGTTAAAAAATATAGCACTATAATATAGCAATATAGCACTATAATATGTTCTATTTATTCCTTCACTTACTTTACTGGAGTTTTCGTATTCGTCAAACACGCAATGAATATTTTTGTAAAATTTTTATGCATCTATGGGATTTCCTCTCATAATGACTGGCTGAATGACGGCTGTAGTCCACCACGCTAGCCAAGGTTGGTGGACTACAAATGCCTTCATATATACCATGCTTGTACGGAATCAATTAAGTTTTACTCAATTTCACACTCTCCATGATCTTTGACACAGTTATAAAGCCCATACTTTTACACTGTAATTACTTCAAAATTATCCATTCTAACATGTCTATCTGGGAAAGGACATTTCTTATCCGTAATGAAAAGATAAGTATCATCAGCTGGCTGCCAAGTTGATTGGCAGTGTGATGGCTGATGATGGACTTCAAATGTCATTGAGAATATTAGGGAGAATTCTCAGATCGTTTCTGAGTTCAAGTTTTCCTTCACCGTTACATCAGATGATATGAAGTCTTAAAACGCGCATAGCTTACAATTACGGAACTCTCCAATGAGAAACTCGACTCTCTGCCGCGGGGCTATAACCACTTCAAAAGTGTACATCAATTCCCGGATATGTCCCAAACCCTTGACAGCCGGACGTGTTGTCACCAACCCTTATCGATTTAAGTAGGTTATCAACAAATTGGGCTGTACATGTGACTTGTTGATTACGTCTTCCTGTTTATTTGTTTGTTGATAGGAGCTAATTAAAACTATGTCTGATATTCGTTTTGTTTGTCTGTGAAGAGTAAAGTAAGTGTTTGTCTATGGTAAACGAGAAGGCCACCTGATAAACGTTCAATACATCTTATGAAGACCCATTTTAACGTTGGGAAACCCATCATTAATACTCTTCGTTAGTCCAGCTGAAATGGTCCAAGGTGCGCTTTAGTAAGCTTTAGCATTCTACCGCGATTCTTAATGTCATACCTGGAATGTCGCTGGAATACTACCATCACACCTGCTTTGAAAACATAACTCATGCCGCCTTAACACCATATAGCGACGTCCTTGTTTCCACAGCCTAAGCCTCACCCAGAAAGTGTAGTGGTAGATCACGGTGAATCTTCTCCACTCAATTGAAAAATGATTTCTAGATTTTCTCATTTTGGGAAATCGCGAGTGTAAAATTCAATAGTATTCATAATGATTTAACAGTTTATCAAGAAGGCCAATAGATTGGTCAAAAGTAATATCATAGACACGTGTTCCGGCTTCGTAGTCAATAGATAACAAATAGTCAATAGTTACAACATAGATAATAATAATCTGAAATTCAAATTGTTCATGTCTTTTGGCCTATTTAAATTTAATTACCCTGGATTGAGGACAGGTAAACTATAAAGGATTGTTTACAACAGGATAAATTTTATGAACTCTTATCCTCTTAAAGACGAATCTTTAAGGGGTAGATACATAAAAATATACACAAAGTGTCACACTTTTATGCAAAAACGTTTTAACGGAATTAAATGTGATTTGGCACAGACTTAATTGAAAATTTTTTTTTTGTATGTGGGGAATCGGATATTAATCGCCAGGTCGGGGCTAACAGGAGGCATGCCCATATGGTTCCCTTGGTGCCTTTTAGTAGTGGCCTCGACATGATTGCGAGCATCTTTCTAGCATAAGCCCTGCAACGACGTCTCTGTCAGGGCAAGAGATTTATTCCATACCTACTTTGGGTAACACTCTCAGTAATCCTTTCTTGAAAGGACTCTCAATTTTTTTGATAATAAACTATATCATATGTTAACAATGTTTGAATGTCGTTGTTTGTTTGTGTTTAGTAATCACATTACTTTTTAATCTTTCTTATTTCGTTTAAAAAAATGGGTAAAGAACACAATCTATTAAGAGCAAAGTGAGAGATATAAAATAATAATGTATTTTTAAAATACCCCTTTATAAAATTCATAAAAAAAAACAATATGGTTTTGCAGAAATAATAAATATCGTCATTCATAGTTAGTCATGTGTCAGAAAAATAAATATACGGTCTCTCTTAAATACTTTGTGAAAGTGACTAATTCCAGCGTCGCTTATTCCTGAAGCTTCGGTGAGTAACCCCGAGATATATTTAGTTTACTTTTTGCTTATTTTAATAAACATTCTGGTACAATATTAAATTTGAATTCAGCAAAAAGCTGACTAAAGAAAACTATTCCGTTCTGTTAGCAGATGGAATGTTTATAAATGTTTTACTAAGGTTTATTTACTAATTTTAGAATTAAAGCTTTGGAATTTGTAGTAAATAAAAATATAAAACCAACCAAGTAGGTTTTATTCATTGGTATTCACTTTTTAGACAATCAAGTAGACGTATTCATTGATCCCTTTCGTTGATATGGAGCTGTAAAATTTTAAACCCTACCTTGCCGACTAGGCTAACGTGTGTCGTTTTAAAAATTCGTCGGTACATTATACGCTAAGTCCACAATGGTTTGTTTGCCGCGATCCGTCTACGGCAACAGCTGGCTCCGCTACCTGCTCGAACAATGGAAACTCCCGGCGATAGACCCCGAGCTCTATTATTATTGTTTTATTTCATTTCCTAGCGAATAGCGTAACGGAGCGCTTAAAGCTATCGTGGAATTCACTATCGGATAAAATTTTAATTGTGGCAATCATAATAAAGCCTCTACCGAGATTATAGCGCTAAATACTAAAATAAGAAACTGACTCTATGCTAAGGCTGACTTAAATGTTGTTGGTAACTCTGGTGAGATACAATATAACATAAATCTTTTGTTTCGCCCTTAGATAAGAAAACAATAAGTCTTGGTTGAACAGTAGAAGATAACTTAAAATAAGTTCAGAACAAGACATTTGAATTCAACAAAATCTGATTATCTGAATCAAAACAATAGAGATATAGACAAGTTAAATCTCAAATATAGTGCTTTGGTGATGCATGAACCTGTTTCCTAAATTGAAATTATTACATAGATAAATGTGTTTGTATGAGATTCTGATTAATTAATTGAGACCTGAGAGGTTTTTTTAGCGAGAAAAATACATTTTATAAAATATAATTTAAGCAACATGTTTCGAAAATTGTTCGATGTTCGATGGTGATATTCGAAAATTCCATATTAGAAATCTATGTATAAATACATTAAATACTTATATGAAGTAGAAATGTATGTTCAAGTGAAATAGTACCCACTGCGAGCCATTTTTTTACAATCGCAGATCGTTGATGTGTGTAAAGAAAGCATTTTGTACCGCATAAGAAAAGAATCAAAGTATTTTACTTAATTAACTTTTCCGAGCAAATAGAGTATCACAAGAAGAGAAATTTACATGTCTTTATTGTGGAATTACCTACCCAAAATACGTTCTCTCGTACCTACTTTTATGAATCTTGATGGAAATCTTTAGAAGTTCTATCTAGATCTCCATTAAAATTTTATGCAAATATTTTTGACATTAAATCGTCAGAACGAAACGAAATAATGTTATGCTTAAATTTCTAACAAATAACCCTTGAATCAGTATTCAATATATACAAGGAAACTAAAAAATATGGACTCTACATTACCTACAACACATCTTCTCAGACAAAAATATTAATATATTGTAGCGATTTGTATTAAAGTCGAATGGTTGAGACGCGGCTATTATTATGTTCCCCGCGTTCCCTAGCGTAAACGCAGCTTTTAAAGCCACGATCAAATTTATTGTTTGCCAAAATGATAAATTGCCCGGTTTCTTTGTTCACTAAATATTTGCCTTATGTATTTAGCCAACAACCTTTTGTTTTATACAACCTGTAAGATATTACAATTGTGTTTTACCTAGATTAACAGGGTAATGTGAGGTAAAAGACACATGGAATTATCGTATGTGATTGGAGGCTTACTATCTAATTATCTCGTCATAATGGTAGTGTAAATACCTACAAATAAAGTTGTTATTACAGCATAAACGCCGTCTAAAAAGTGAATATCAGGAATTTTATTAGACACATTATAAATTGCCCCCGTATATACCGTCAGCACTTATACAATCGTTCAAATTACCATTGTACACAGTGTAAAACTTACTAATACATAAAACTTATACCACATACACGTCAATGAGTAGCGCATTGGAAAATAAAATAAACTAAACAAGTATGTTGGCAGTTCGCACATTTTTCACGCTTGCCGTTTCAAAACTGAAGTATTAAATTCTTCGATCGCGCGTAATATGAAACGCCGCCACTGCGTGAAAAGCGTTGCAATACGTTCGCAAAGTGGAAATACTTGTTTTAAAATATTCTTCGTCACTTTTTTATTCAAAGCAGCAGATTAGTGTTTCATCTCGGTTGAAAAGAATTGATATTCAACCAGGAACTCTTTTTAAATCTCCACGTTTTAGCTCCAGTATTTTACAATTTAGGTTTCGTACTGGGTTTATAATTGACATTGTAGGAAACATGGTAGAATGTAAAATTCAACATGGTACAGGTTTATGCGCTAAGTCTGCACTGTTACCACGCTGTCTCTTATTAATTATTAGATGTTTTTATAGGATTTTTACAATACGTATTCAAATACGGAACGTTATAAAAACAAAGACAAAAGGCTGGACAAAGACGTCCCCTATTCGGGATCTCTCTGAAAAATATAATTTTAGCGAATTCTCGCAGTATTTTTGTCATAAGGTCATCTGGTGAAAAATGGCTCAACCTCTATTGATTAAACTACTAGTGTACATTTTCAACGCATTCTTAACCGTTGTTTGCAATGGTAACTGTTATAGATTTAATACTTTTATACTTTAAGTTAATAAGAATAATTTATTGTTATTTATATTTTGTTTGAAGTTGATACATATTTTTGAGGTATAAAACTAGGGTTTAGGTTGCCATATCTATTGATAAGACGAAAAAGATAATAGTTTGCTTGTATCTCCAACTATCTTCAGGTTTACAACCTGATTTATTAATAAAATACATTTTTTTCAAGTAGGTATTCGATGATAACGATTGTATTATCTCTACCTTCAGTTTCGTTTCAGTGAGATTTTCGTTATTAAAGTAAAAATAAAATTTTAATTTTCTTCGAATGTCGGATTGCAGTGTTCATCGGAAACCTTTTTTCTGTCTGCTATTACTTCTTTCTTTTTCACTATCAACGGGTTTCCTGCCAATCAGTGCTGTAAAAAGGATTAGTAGGAGGTATCTTCAGGAGTAACCATGCTACAGTAAACTTCCAGTTGCAACCTCAGATATCAGTATAACGCATGTGTCGTCTATGGGCTGCGTGGCCTTGATGACCAGGCTGGCCTCATTCTGCTCTTAAAAGCATTTCACTTCAAAAATAACAGATTTTTTATCCTACCTCCCTTCTAGCCTTCTAGCGTTTCAAGCGTCAGTTTGGGCTCTTCAATGATGGTCATTCTGGACAGGTGATATTTAAAAACAATCCAGTTCATACTTGCCTACAATAGTGTAGGGTAGGTAACCCGCTCTTATAGCGATTTCTAATTGATATAATAAAGTAAATTACAATGCTGGAAGAATTTTTGCAAGCGGTCTAGGAGTCTTTAAGACGGTTCGTCAGAAAAATGCATAAAAATCTTTCCTTTTTATAATATTAATATATGTTAACATACTATAAGTATACATATTAATACTCTAAAAACAGAATTTAGCAGACTTTTTATCTTAACGGACTTTAAAATATCCAGGCGATCAACATATTCAAGACAATTTACTTAATTATACTGCTTCTTTATCAGCGATTGCAGTAAATCTCAATTTAAAATGCAAATCTATTTTCCTTAAAGTAGATCACGATTGCTTGTAAAGTGAGACAAAATGTTAATGTGTTTCACGAAGCGCCTTATCTTCGTAAAATTAAACGGATATGACACAGCGCCCGGCGTAAGATTACGCCACGAAATTAATCACTGATAACTGATAAGATATGTAAGCAGTCTTTAATTTCTTTGCACTTTTCAGTCGTAGGAATTGTGTGGAAAATTTTATGGCCTCTTAAATGAAGAACCGCTAAATGGAACTTCCTATGAAACAATTACATATTTTTCCATAAAAATCACACTACATTACAGTCAGTATAACAGTGTCGTCTAGTAGTATAGCAAACGCAAAATTTAAATTAAATTATTACAGTATTATTCTTTTGCAGTTTTGAGGGAAAGATGCTGCAACCCTTTAATGCAAACCGTTAGGCGCGGGTCTCCCCGCAGAATAACGCATAGACCATATTACGGGCTAGTGAAACTATGCAAGGCCATTGCTTGTCAGAATTTAAAGTATCGAAACGAGTCGATATTTAATACTTGGATACAAACAATCTTCGTAATACATTTGCGTTATTAGCAAACAAACACATGGAAAATTTTCGTCTCTATGCCATATTCCGGGAATCGACATTTTCCCT
>DWOC01000071.1:0-11389 GCA_018250775.1 Helias cama
GTACTTAAAACAAAAAATTTTATTTCAAAACAAAAAGAAAAAAGACAGCGAACAAAAAAAATACCATTCATCTTATCAACCAATTAGACATTACCATACGACAATCATATTGTACAAATTCATTTTAAGTTAAATACTAACATAGGGTTCCTAACATAGGTTGTGTTTAGTTTACTATATTATGTAATATCTATGTCTATTGCAGGCTACATTCTAAGTACCTCTTAAGTGGAGCCTCTTCAAAATGGTTCTTCATTACTCATATTCATTTAAGAGGTGTGGTTGTTTCCGAGGATATTTCATTTGAGGTAACTATATTAGCCCTCAGGAGCAGAAAGTCACTTACCGATTTTTTCAGCTTTGGCGATAGATATTGGCGCTATCTTCACCGACTACATAAGGTGGCCTGTATGTGATCTTTTGCTGAATTGCTGGCGGAATTTATAAATGAACATTTTAAGTTTAATTATTCTGGTTTAGTTTTGGTATTCTGTATTTGGTCGGTAAAACTAATCGGATTTTGACTTTTCGTACAAATATTTGTTGCCTGAGTTTTGTTTCTAAACGAACTCTTTTCATAGTAGGGCAATGGTTTTCTACGTCGACTTGTCCCAGTGAAGCTTTTTATATTAGTGAAAGCTAGTCAGTCGTGTCCAGCTGGCTGCTCTGAAAAGGTGTCAATTATTGCAAGTTGCAAGGTTGCAACATATTCCATCGTGATAAAGGTTAATAGCAAAAGTCCATTAATGTTGTAATGCCACCTGCGCTGTCTTTTTTACCATGATTACATTATTGGAAAACATTTAAGAACAAATTCTATTTCGCGTTCTGATTGATTGATTGTTTGATTTCGTTGATCTATGTACGGTATTGACCTTTAAATAATAGAAATGGTTGGAAGGGAAAGTCCATGGTATTGTATATCTTTAAAATCCTTAACTAAGCATAATAATGCATAAAGATGCCATTATTTAGAGTTTTCATAGAGTTTTACATGATTATTAAAATGAAAGTTGTTAGGAATACATGGTTGCCGCTTTCAGCTTATTTTGGCCGCTATTATTTTCCGTGGCACTGTTTATTATCAAGGCGAATCCGTTGAACTCACTAAAGGAAGTGAAGAACGCTAATTGACCCTCGAATCGGTCATCGAGTGGTGTAATTGGAATAAATCCTTCCTGTACTGCGCTTTTTGTACGCGTACCCGCTATTCCTACTTTCTTCACCGTTACAGTGCCTTAGCTACATTCAATTAACTCGTCGGGCCATATATTGCCCGCCCACCAGTTTGAGGAGGAAACGTCTCTCATCAGTGACAAGACGAGGATAATCGATTTAATCAATGGACAACGGAATTTATGAGGGCTCCATTTGTGTGAGATTACTCGATTAGGTCGAGTATTTATGATTGTAATGTGTGTTGTGACTAAGATCGTCTGAAAATATTTCTTCCATTAGGTAAAAAGAGGTTTCATGTTTTACGACACACGTAAGCAAAATTTTCATTCGTTTCAAATATATTTACGATTCCATTGTGTTGATCAGTATCATTACTTCCTTTGTATGCCAAAAAATAGGCGCCTCATGGTTGACAGTTGACATTTGGGTGTTTGGATTGACTTTGTCATACTAAGTGACAAGATGATCCAGAGCAAACGTTCTTGAGGTCTTCGTCCTGTGTGAAGCAATAATGGCCAAATTTGCGGAAGCTTACGACGATAAGCTAGGTTTAGGCATCCCACGCAACGCGTTATTGTGTAAGCGTGGGCAGTGGACTAGACTTGACAAGAGACGTGTATTGAATGTACAAGCCTACTAATATTATTACAATATGGCTAATGTTCTCAACTATATAATAGTGACCAGGGTTATACCAGCTACTTATACACATGCGTAGATTTTGGAATATCACACCAGGAGAGGTAAAAAGTATTCCACCTGTTACATATTGAATTACTTGTAAGTGAAATAAAGAAATCGACTTACTTCTAAGATCATTTCTGCTGTCGTCCTATAAGAGGTATCACCGTATACCATCTGCAGTGAACGGCCATGGAAGCGTATATTCAAATACTTAAACCTTATAGTAATACAGACTGATAGGTTACACCACCAAAAGTTTATCCATTCTTCCATATAAACTTTGTAATTATTACATTTAGTAAGATTCGAAAAAAAATGTAAACTCTAAAAGAAACCATATAATGAATATTTATTCATAATATATAAATATATTTTAAGTCCTTGTTATTAATGAATTACATGACCTATTTGATGAAATCGATGTATAAAAAATTTCGATTGTTTTGTTTATAATACTGTTTATGTAGATAATTATGTATTGTAGTTTATTGTTACAGTCTTTACTCATGTTTACTTACTTATTATTAAAAATAATGGCATTAAAATCCCGTATGTTATGATACGTTTACCAATCCTCGGCTTACATGTAAACAAAACATTATGGCTGCAATCCTTTATGTCCCAGTATTGGGAACGAGCCTCTCCCTAGAACAAGATGAGGCCTGGATCATACTTCACCACGCTGCTCCACTACGGATTGGAGAAACAAAGCATTATAATTGCGTCTAATAGTGGATAAGTGCCATGCCTACCAATATCAAATTAAATAAATTGCAACAAGTACCTCCTCACATGGTACCCATGTTATAAGCGCCTTGAGCCAGCTGAGAGCAAGACACTCGAAAGCTACTCGAGTTGAGTCCAACACTGGAGTGGTTCCCACTTTAAGAAAGTATGATACTCAAGCCATGATTATCTTTTGGTTTATTATACTCTCTGGTCAAAGTCCTCATCAAGAGCTAGCTTATTAGAAGTTTATATTTAATGTAGGTATGTGGTAAGTTTTTTGAGCTTGATACGTAGTCCAATTCTAGACCAATTTACTAGTATTTAAAAATAACTTGGAAAAAAAGTAGTGTTAGACGTGATTTTGCAGTATTATTATTGTGTCAAGGAAGGTGAAAATCCTGACTATGCTTAAATTGCATTTAATTAGGCATGAAATACATACTAATCGGGAGACGGACGACAGTTTGTCATAAGTAGGGACTTCTCTGGAGGTATTATAGCACACGTTTTATATTTTGATATCCTCTCCCAGTGGATCTACTTACCTAAAATAATTATTTCATTTCAAGATTTGAAATCTTGGGAATACCATAGGAAAAGTCGTTCCACAGGAAATGGGCGTTCACAGACCATAATTGGGTCCATTTTAAATTACTTAATAAAGTTAGGGTTATTAAATAATATTACATAAATAAATACCTTCTAGGAACTTGTAATTATAACTGTCTGCTATTAGATACTTCTTACTGGCAATCAAAAATTTCAAGACCTTTAGCTGCCTGGGATAGGGGTTTCCGTATAAGGGTATAAATCTATAACTGAGGCACCCATGTTGCCCTTAGCCCATGTGGTAATTTTTTTTTTAACCAACCTCGGATTACAACTAACAATAAACTTAATTAGGTTTTAGGACACTTACAGATATTCCATAATCTAATGTCAAATACGATGGTATGTGTTACAAATTTTGTAAATGTATCAATATAAAACCTCTATTTTAAAATAAATATATTTCTTCCAAAACGTTAATATTTTTATTTCGTTACGCCTTCCATTCCGTAACCTAATAGCTGATTTATTTATTTGGGAAATTGTGTCAAAGTATGCCTAATGACTACATTTGAGCACAGTTAGTATCTTACCTTTATTGTGCGTTTAGTATAACAAATATGATTTTTGTTAGTCTTATTATCTAACTTTATACAAGGATCAAATATGTTTACGAATAAAATTTTTACAACCAGTCTCATATGCTCATCTATAGATAAAAAATAAAACAAAATTATATGTATGTATCATTTTATTCAGAATACTTCATATTTATAGTGTATGTAACATTTAACATAGAGTACCTGCGGGTTTCACTCGAAACCTACTAAACGAAACATTCGAGTTTCACTGCATACTGCATATGCTATTGCAATAATTAAATGCATTCATGTGAGATGCCAATTTTACAATGAACAAAGTCTTCCGGAGTTTAATGTCTAGGTACTTTTATTACATTAGATCAATTTGCGTTTTGTTAAGCTACAATGTAAACATACTATTATCTAGAGGATTGTAAAAATGGTAAACACCTAAGTTACATGTTGGGAGAATCGAATTTATATATCATAAAGGAGGCAAAAATATTTTATGCTTCGACAATGACCAAAATTGATATTCGCTGACATTACAAGCAAAGACGCCAGAAAACACATCTTTGTGGACGGATTGTGCCTTCCTTCCATACATATTACCTGTCGTCGTTTTCAACGAGCATAACATAGATTTGGCGCTAAAATCATTTGACATTTGCCTAATAGAATCAATCAATCTCATCTTAGTTCCAACATTGGCTTCTTCTGTGTTCAAGCAGATATGTAATTTGATTAAAGAAAAATACTTACAAGCAGACATTTTATTTTAAAAGCACTTGCCAGAATCTTTACATCCAAAGATACCAAGGCAGCCATGTTGCAACTGATTCAAGACTGATACTGTTGATTGAAATAAAGCAAGGTTCAAGTACTTTATTTATCTTTGGTTACTGATTTCTTATTGAATAACCTGACTATTAATCATATGTTTGGCTTCCTCGCCATGGTTGCAGAAAATATTACAAATGTAGTGGTCTGGCAAGGTAACCATTAAACACCATCACAGTACAGTAATAAGCAAGCAAAGAACAAGACGTCTTGCTATCTCAAAGAAAAATGAACCATAAGCGGGTTTTTCGAATGGTCAGGCTATACATATTAGCCCATAGCAATGTATTAGGCTATATACTAAAGACGCCAGCAGGGCCGTTGAAAAAAGAAATTACATATTCCAATGAAAAATATAAATTTAATATGCAGAATTATTGGGTTGAATTGGTGTCCGATTTGAACTTATCAATCAAATAACGATGACTTAGCTATTAGACGTATATTTCTTACTGTAACATTTAGATTCTTTAAATAATTAAATTCTGACAACTCGTAACATCAAAGCGTTTGAAGCGCACATAACTTCACATCAATGATACGTGCGATTGAACATCGAACATCCATCTACAACCTATAATTCAATATTTAATAACTTAACACGTTCCCATATCGAATACATCCATTTATCTATATAAAATTTCTAAAATACTAACGTTTCAACGTCGATTATTGTAAACACCGAAAGAAATGTATTACAAACTTAGTGCGTGTTCAAATCATTAGGATTTCAATAAATACACAACGGTATGTTATAACTTAGATGTGCATTCGTACACACGACATCGATATTATACACAGAGGTATGAATATATTTTTTAGCAACAAAATGAGATTTTTATTATGTAGGCAGGTACAAATTTGGTCGAAACGTGAAAAATGTGTATTCTGGATGTAAATTAATCATAGTTTTTGTGCAATCTTTATACAGAAGCAACAAGATGACAAAGCGAATAAAAATTCATCCCTTCATAGTAACATCGTGTAACTTAAAATTCCTAATAAATATAATACATTCAAAAGTAACAAATGAACTATCACTGTACATTAATTCGTAATTTTAATTTCGATTCTCAGAAATTTAGTTGTTTAAACCAACGTGGCAACTGCGCTTTTAGCATAATCTCCAAAAAAAAACATTCCACTAATAACCGTGTCTAATAAAGACTGGAACGTAGTTATATATAGCATATTTTACACGAAGATGCAATTGAAATACTAAATGTAAGACTTCTGATGGCACAAGACTGCACAGACAAGATTTTTTGGCTTTACCGTGTGTTGTCAGAGCACGCGATTTTTTTTTAAATATCAAGGGAGGGTAGATGCAAAATCAAGTTTTCGAATAACTGTTCATGATCTTTGATTAATTAAAATAAACAGGAAAGGATTATTCATTATTTTTTATTCATTAAATCATACATATTATTAGACTGGTACATGATAGGTAAGGCAAGTTGCCACGTTTGAAGGAGGTAAAAATGTGTTGGGATAATTTATCAGACCGTAAGTACACTGCATTCTTATAATAAATATTTAAACAGCACAATACTATAAGTATTTTATCTTATCAATATTCTAATTACAATCGTTTATATATTATATATATATATTTAATATTTAACGGCTTAGACACGCTCACGATTATAAAAAATCAGTCTAAAATATATTAAGGCAACTCGAGAATATACTCTTTTGAAGTCCGTTCGCGCTTGACTTTCAATATTGTTATTCTATTTTCCCTAATTAATAGAATTTCATAAATGTAAAGACGAAAACATTTTTTTTCATAATCACTGAACGAACAAAGAGGAATCCATTATGTCAAAACCGCGGTCGCAAAGAAATTAAAAAATTAAAATGTGTTTAATCAAATTTCCTTTATATATAAAAAAATATATTTATGACTTCAATTTTGTCTGACCTGATTATCTTAATCATATTATTATGCCCTTATCTCTGAATATTATAAGTTATTTATCAGCAACAAACGCGAACGGACCACGCCTAACACTTGAACATTAGAGCGCAAATAGCCACGTTCCTACGATATTTTCTTATAAATTTTATTATATCTACACATTCAAAACATTTTTCTAATTTTTAGATATAGTTTTTAATTAAAAATAAAACAACAAATGCTTTAAAACCAAAGAAAAGTATAAACTTTTCATGATTTGACACCGGCATATCCCTTAAGGATATAATAGTCTAGCCGTTATTGCTAGTTTTAAATACCTACATATATAAGTTGTTACTTTTCAAAGGATATTTTTCTGTGGGTTTAAAATACATTAAAAAAAAATTGGACGATGAACAATAAAAGTATCGAATATACACAAGATACTTATAAATATCTATGTGCATTTAAAAAAGGAAATCTTTAAATAAATAAACCTGTACTGCCGATTACACTGTACATATAGGAACGTGGCTCGAAATTCGTATTAAGACGCTATTATAGAGGAAATACTAACAAACCATGGAATACGTACAAAGTTGTATTGAATTATTTGGGTTTAACAAGATTTCCAAGTTAGACTGCAAAGTCTTTTGAGATTGTGTCAAAATTATTACAATTTTACCAATTATTTACCAACTTTACCAATTATGATCAGATTTTTTAGTTATTTGTATTAATCGTTTGATTATGTGTATGCAAGTGCACCTCAAATTTCGTCGATTATTAGATGTTTTAAATTTACGAAAGTTGGAAACTATTTGAGTAGAGCTATGTCAAATTATTTGAGTTAAGTTTTATCTATTAAGATTGCTTTTCTTACCATATTAAATGCGGAAGTGTGTCTGCCATACAGTTACTTTTTTACTGCTAAATCAAACTGCTTTTATTCAAAAATCAACCAGCAAGGAGCTAGTATGTGTTGAAACATAGTTTTGTATATCGTAGATATCACGAAACCAAGCTCAAACGGTATAAACTTAGCGATAGTTAGTGATAAAATACAATTTGATTGTAACTTGACGATTAAAATTTTTAAGTGAAAATCTTCAAATCCCGTCCAAGCTTGAACGCACAACATAGATAATTTTTTCTCGTTAAATTCGTAAAAATCAACGTGCTTAAACTCCTCATCAATCGTGTCCATTTTGGGTACGATTCAAATTATTTCAATAAATACATTCAATTATTATTACAACAAATAACATTGATATCGAATAGAATTTACTATAATCACGAGACCTCGTGCACATATCGCGAAATAACACAGTAAATCTATAAATATAAAAATGAATGTCTGTGTGTTCTTTAAATAATCGTAAACTATGCATTTGATCACGTGATGACCTATATCAAAGTAGTTGTCCACGAGCCCGCCGAGGTTCGTGAGGTGGTACGACCAATTTTTGACAGATGGCGCCACTGTTTCAACTTCCTCACGCTAGCGAAGTGGCCGCTAGTAAAATATAAGATTTAACATTTTAGGATACTATTTTGGATAACTTAAAAAGATATCACTCTCTGTTACGGTGAAAACATGCGTCAGAATTCTCTATCATGATCTCAAGGACGTCTGAAGTCCACTAACCGCCACTTGGCTACCGTGGTGGGCTAGGCCCATCCTCGGTCTGGAGGAGATTTGAGAACCGGAGACCTTGCACTTTGTTGCTAATGTACATGACATTTAAAATTACTAAGTTAAAAGTTCTCAAACAGAATACAATTTTGGTTATACAACAATGCATCATATAAATAAAGAAATAAATTACATTTCATTGTCATGAACCCAGAATGTACATCTATTGTATCTGTATATGTTAAATCAGTGTTATTTCACGTCTATGTGCACTGTGATACATTTTTATACAATATCTATTTTTTATTTTATTAAGTACTCTTCTTTTTATGTTTAAAAGTTAAAGTTATCTCCGACCAAATAGTAATTAATGTTATATATATTCATTGAGTGCTCTTAATGGCTACATAATATTTTTAATGAAAAACTATTTATCTGTAGGTATTGTGACATAAAGAGAAATTATTCAGCTGACTTCGTAAAATAAAGTAAAATTGTTGTAAAAAAAAGTACAGATGCAGCATTTATTATTTATCAAGTATTAATTATACTAACACAGTGCAATAAATAAAATAAAATAGATTATGGAGGCATATTAGAGAGCAATTTTTTAGTCTTTTATATTTAGTGTAAGTAATATTATGTCTGTTAAAATACTACGATCTTATATTGCAAAAAATATTTTGCGTACATTTCAATGAAATATTATGTATCATTGTTTATAGAGTTCCTTTTCGTGTTTTTGTGCTTTCTAGTCCTTCTATGCATATTTTTGTTTACATTAGTAACTCAACTAATAATGAAAGTTGCCATTTGTATAGTTAAAAATAATAATTTAGTAATGGGATGTAAACTTCAATGCAAACTTAATAAAACTCTAAAGGAAACAGAATTAATAAAGTAGCGAATAATTCACTTTGAAAAATGAATAACGGAAATTAGTTAACATCATGTGATTAGGTAATTAAGCTGGTTACAGCGATTAATTCCTTTGATTTAAAAATTTATTCGACGAGACTAAATTAGAATATTTTACCCGATTGCGTCAGAACAATTATGAGTTTAAGTAGATAATTAATAATACCTTATATATAATTATAATAATTTATTATATACCTAATATATGTAGGTAATCGTAGTAATGTAAAGTTCTTTGGCTCGCTCTGCAAACTAAACTGCCGGATGGATTTTAAATTAAAAGATACCGTAAGTTTCGCTTTATCAGGAGGGTAACGTTGGGTTTGTTAACATAAATTACCTTGATCTCGTAATAAGGGCATTCAAATATCGCCCTTGTCCCTTCTAAAATAACACTTTTTACGTTCAACGAGTATGGACAATTACATATTATTATGTTGAACTTTTGAAACACACATTGCTGTTACCCACTCCAGGCGCTAACAGCATATTAACAATATAAAAACTAATTGAGATAAATATTTTTAGCAATCGGGGTTGTTTATACAATAATATTTGCAACGTTTCACATCACTTTTAAGTAAAAACAAACTATAGACAGTTTTGAAATATACCTATATTAGGTCGGTAATTTCGGAGTTGATCGTTACGCGAGAATTTTACATATACATACTAGTTTATTTTACTCACAGGGGCGGTCAAA
Organism: Helias cama; assembly: GCA_018250775.1. Classification (NCBI taxonomy): domain Eukaryota; kingdom Metazoa; phylum Arthropoda; class Insecta; order Lepidoptera; family Hesperiidae; genus Helias; species Helias cama. The sequence goes on from DWOC01000071.1 coordinate 9,720, forward strand.
ATAGATCGGTCGGGGTGTCCTGGCATCTGTGGCCCGCAGGCCGCGACCACATCAACCCTGTCTTTCTCAAGCTTCCGAAATTCATTCACCTCAAATGTCAATTACTTGAAAAGAAGGTAAGTTTTATTTTAAATAGTCAATGAAATAATATAAACGTGTGGTAAAAATAATGCTGTGAAAATTGGTATAAAATAAGATACTACGATTTGTTGGCAAATGCAAATTTTTTTTAATACTTTGTTCCTTATTCCAACAGAAACTTCAAAAAGTGTGACATGTAAAATTTATGACGAGGCCTACATTGGTTTAATAACGATAAATATCTAAATTTTGGGAGGCCTCCTACTTAGCTTTACGTTTCCGAAATATTTTGTGGTCTACGTTTATACGATTCACTTTTGTACAGTGCTTAATTTGTGGCTTGTAAAATTTTAAAATTTTATACTTTTACCTTTTTATATGTCCTTGTTTTTGTGTCAATTTACCATAATATTCCTATGTGTCATGTTTTTCTTAAATAATTTTCTAAAGATTTTGTTAATAGCATGATTGATGTTACAATTAAAATTCTTAAATTTTAAGGACTTCATCGATCCAAATACCGGTGAAATGGAATCTAGCATGTTATTTGAAATTTTTGTCTTATTGAATGTCAGTTAAGCATTAAAACTCTTGGGCATAAGATTAGCTATAAAAATGTGGCATAAGCTCGAACTGCTTCACTGCGCTGCTTCCACCCTCATCCGCACACGTTCCCCTACCGTCCACGCTCCTTCCCGCTGGTCACATACCGTGTAGCACCACTCATCAATAAATAATCGACTGTTTGCGCCCACGCCGTTACGGTTATTATTTGCGGCATCAAGCAGAGTAGCCACCCTACTCGTGACTGCGCCGCAAGTAACGACTTCTAAGATCCATTCTCAGTGCATGGCGCTTGCCTCCAATGCAAATGTTGTCCTTCGATGTGATCGCTTACTTTTTGCTAACAATGGTAAAAATCCGGGGCACAAATAGAGTAGACTTCGAATACATTTCGATAGCTCATTAAGTGGTCGTAATACACTAAGCTCACTTCATTAACGAGCGGGAATCGAAACTGAGATTAGCATGACGGGTCACATAGGGTAGACACGCAAATGGGTGAGTTTCGTGTTCCGTGAGTGGCTACATAGCGTGTGTGTCGGTTTCCTTCCCGTGCGTGTCCCTGTCCCGGTTCGTCGTGGTTTGGTGTGGTGGTGTGGGGAGGGGCGGGGGTGGTGGGGAGGTTATGTTAATCCTCATCTAATCTTACGTTGGAGAGAGGGGGGTCTCGGCAAATATCACGCAATTTTTTTTCTGATTGAAACAAAAAAAAATTATACCTACTATTTTGGTCCATTTAATCCAGATTGTACATGCATAAGATTTAATCTTAAGCGTAATCGTAATACGATAAAGATCATTCACTAATTCGTTCAATAGAAAATAATTTCATTCATACTTAGTCATAACTAGTCGTAAATAAAAGCACGAAGCAAATTTGTTTTTTTCTTTTTACAATAACAATCCAACGCGTTTACGTAAGAAACTCACATTTTGAAAAATCTCACGTGAGATTGGGAGATGGGGGAGGGGGTTGAATAAAATCTCACGACATCTCACCAGGGGGGGAGGGAGGGGCAGAAAAT
>DWOC01000072.1:0-11369 GCA_018250775.1 Helias cama
TGGTACGCCACTGGGATTCGAACCTCGGACCGCTCGAATGAGAGACCGAAGTCTAAGCCACTAGGCTATCACCGCTGTTTTTCGTTGATAATATTTAGGAAAGGAAAACAGGCCGTGCATTCTTTCCTTTTATACTACACATTATTATTTTCTTTAATATTTCTTTCAGAAATTCGACCAAGCAGTCCAAGACGAGGCATTCTCCGATTTGAAAAAGGTTGTTTGCCGTTTCTCTGTCACTAAACCATCATCTTGCGAATAATTTAAGTATTAATATTCAGAATAAACAGCGTTTAATTTTGTCTAGGTTCATTCTTTATACTGTAAGAACTATTCTAACTAAAACTCATAAGATCAGGTAAGGCCATGGATGTGTTATTCCACTGATATAGACTAACACATCTATGTTTATCACTTACCGGATTACAATAGACTGACACAAAATGCCCAATGCCAATGTGAAATAATATCCCACGCTAGGTGGCGTGTTATACGGTTTGTGTGTGAATTAAGTGTAAAATTTAGAATTTCAATTAGATTTAAGATCACGTTTTAATATTATCTAATAATAAATTAAGTACTTATATTTTTAAAACCTGCCTTTTTTTTTCGTCTACTTCCTTTCTAACTACCTTTGTAGATCCATTTATAATCTTCAAACTCGTAAGGCCTCCAAAAAAGTTTAAGGACTGTTTTCTATCAAGAGCAACAGGGACCTACAGCATGCATTACGTGTAAGAATTAAAATTTCAGCTAGAATTAAACGGGTCGTGTTAAAACCATGTGAAGCTTCCGACTACGATTGATAACAGCCGAAGCCGACGACGAACCACGTTTGCATGAATGTAATTCACTCAGACAAAGAAACGTAGACAGAGCATTCCTAATATGTAAGTGAAGCCAATTTTTATTATGACGATGAATATGACTGTACTGTGCGCAAATAATGTGTTAGAAATACATTTTCGTATGAAATGTACTTCATTCTTCCTGCACAGAAAGGCATTTAATCCAATAAATTACACCACGATAGCCCGGGACGTATTGGCAAACTAGCGTAGTTTTAGTGTAATTGGATGGGTAATTTCTCAAAAACTCACGAAGTTGCGTATTTTTTCTGCCTTCACTCGACTACAATACAAGATGGTGAGCTATCTAGCTTTCTTTACTTACAGCTAACAATTAGACAAATACATTACACTAAATGAATGAAGGCCATTTTAAAGTTTCCGCAGATATATACAAGAAAAGTAGTTTAGGAGAGAATATTACTGTGAGTATTACTTATCGAGGATATAGAGAAATGAAACAATAAATGTATACACCACAAATCTTACGAAGTATTGGCTCAAAAAGTTTATTCGCAACTTATTATTATCATATAGGCGCAATTTTATATATCAAACGACATTTTACCTATAACACTATAATGACATATAAATAAAATTAGTTTCATGTCAAAATAAAAGAATCTATGTGAAAGTATATACAATAGATGGGGTAAAAAGACAATTTAAAGAATTGTTTGTCTGTTTGTACCTGCTGGTATTGCAAACTTCATTCATCATTCAAAGTAACTTTCAATGAGAGACACTTTGAGTATTAACTTGGCCTAAGTCAATCCTTGATTAATTTTTAATAAGAAATTGTTTTAAATTTCATTTCAAGAAATTAAAGCCATATTAATGCAATATGACTTGCAGAAATATACATATCAATATACTTATGTATTATCTGAGATATTATTGGCTCAATAATGTATTTACAACTTATAATTACTTACAGCTTAAACAATATGTACTTATCGTAAAACACATTTAAACAAAAAGAGATTATGTACAATATGATCATATAATATTTTCCAGTAGTACATAATGTACAGTAGATTCGAGCATAGTAAAAAAAATATTTTAATCTAAGATCTGATTCAAAGAACATTATTATCCATATATTAATACGTGAAGCGAAAACTTTGTAATGCTTTTTACGACAATCTGGCGAACGGAGGGAGTATGAAATTTGGCACAATAAAAGTTTACATTGAAAGGAAGTGAAGAAAACCAATATTTTTACATAAAATGTATTGTAAACACCTTGAATTATCAAAATAGTAACTAGTAGTGTGTATCGCGTATTTTGATTAATTTAACGTGTAGTAAGTACTACCACGCATTTTCTTTATACGTACACACGCTAAATATTTTAATTGTATTTTTCTTAAAATCTGTCTATCTTGAGAAACGTTATTATTTTACTATTTTTAATGTTCTTGATTCCATAGCCACTTTCTTTATTATAGAGTGTTACTATCAGAAGTATAGATAATAAAATAGATAGCATTTTCAGTATGATCTGTTGTTGATGGAGAAAGAGTATTCTATATTTTATGAACCTATGTTATTAATTATGGTCGAATACAGACCAATAGGCGGACCACTAGTACCTATTAGACTATCCCTGAACTTAATAAATAGTTGAGAGACATAAAATAACTTATCTCACTGTAATGTGTGGTTATTTTAAATTTTGTACCTTAAGGATACACAACCCAATTTTTACACAACCTAAAGGTACAAATTAAGTGAAGGTACACTGGTACAGTACCACATAACTTCAATCTGACAAAGGTACAAAAGTACAAACCAATTTTACTCATGTTTAACAAATGTTCAATTGAACAACCTTACAAAGTCACATCACTATTTTGACCTAAAAGCACATCAAATCAGGGCACAAATTCCTCATCGTCCTCCTTATGGCGGCGCGCCTTATGTCTCTTCAGGTCGGACGCACGCTTTGTCTCGTAAACGCACTTATCACACGATAACTTCCTAACATCACTCGCGCACAACCTAACATGTTTCAACAGCACGCTCTTAACGTTCGACTTGAACCCGCACTTGTCGCACTGACAGCCCTTTTTCGTACTACTCACGGCTTTGTGCGACTTTAGATGGTATATCAGACTCATGTTGTGCTTCGCTTTGAACTCACAGAGGTGGCACTTGTAGCGTCTGTCATCTTTGTGCTTTCGTTTGTGTTTCGCAAACTGACTTTTACTGGCCGTCATGTAGTTGCAAATCTGGCACACTTGGAAGATGGTGGAGTGGTTGAGCACATGGTATTGGTAGTCCATGGGGTCCAGAGTTCGAAAGGGACACTCCTTGCATTTGAACCGGAATGGTCTCCAGAGCTCCGGGCTGATCGCTTGGCTCGCTTGAGCAGTTTCACTAGTGGCATGTCGTCTTCGTCCGTCTCGTCCGATACCTCCACGGTGTCTATGTGGGGCTCTTGGATGATGACCTCGTCCTCGTCGGAGGAGGTCAGCAGGCTTATTGGATCTTGGTTGCTGGACCTGAAAGGAGTATAAATTTTTTCAATGCTATAATGCATAATTGAAAGTGTCTCTATAGTATAAGCACTATAGAGACACTTGTTAAGAGTACCTTGCTATTCTTAAATATCTTTACAAGACTACTTCCAACAAGAATAAAACTTCTGATAAAGCTCTAATGACTGATTCATTTATAGCGCGTGGGTTTAACGTGTATGCGCTATGTAGGAGTTGGCTGGAGGCTGGACAGGACGCAGTAAAGAATAGACTGCACCAGTGCATATTTACATTTATACATTTAGTATATTTACAATAGTAGAGAACTCGCAATATAATTAATGGAGTGCGGTACATAAGATTGCAATTTTCTATCCGACTGACAAGGCTGTTAATTTTCCTGTCTCTAGGCAACGCTCGTAGTCGATGCTCTAGAGACGGGGATGGATGACTCGGAAAGATGATCGATGATCAATATAATGAGTCGATAAATGAAGTCGAAGGAATGCAGATGAGGATGTGTGATGCGGCTACACATGAATAATTGACTGATCCGCTTTTAAGGAAGAATCTCCAGAGACAAGACTTGCCACACATCTATCATCTATCATCGCATGATGAACATATTAGTCACTACCCCAGGCCTATCCTTGTTCTATGGAGAAACTTGTGCCCAACAATGGGACAACAGTGGGATTCAGCCATTTGTCCCTTACTTTCACAAATGTACCTACCTAAATTATATTGGGTGGGTTGTAAAAGTATGTTGGAGGTACCAATAATAATGTACCAGCTACTGGCTCGTTCACCTTCTAATGAGCAATAATAGTTGAGTTGGCTTGACTATTCAGCTACCAATCCAGCAAGTTATCCATCAGCATCAGCAGTTAACCGAATTCTAAGATTGACAGTACTGCCCCATCGAAATACTATGGCTCTATTACATAAGTATGTACTAATAATACCTGACAGGTGGTGGAGGATCATCTGGCACGTCCACTAAGTCCACCATCTCATGGCAGTCCGCATCAGGATGCTCCCCATCAGCAGTGAGGAACGCACTGGGGTCCAATTCCACTTGGACGCTCTCCATCACCATCAGACAATCCCTGGGACTCCCGGCCCGGTCGCCTTTACCTGCAACATTAAAAAACAAATGGTTAAATAATATATATAACATTAATAAACAAGGTTTTGATGTTTTGCTTTAATACTTGTACAAGACATAGCATTTAATAGGTTGCCTACGTTTTATAATTATCTACGTCCAACTGGACAACACTGCAAAAGACTAACACAGGGATAAGAGTGGTTCAACACAACTTATGGGCACATTGATATTCATAATCATAATTTCAGGCTTGTTGGTCTAATGTTTAGTGACCTTAATAATATTATTATATTTTTTCATTTATATACTTTTTACTGCAGACTCAAAAATATATACTTGTATAATATTATGTTGAAAGTAACTTAAGTTACATAGGACCTTTAGATATATACTTATTTATGGAGTATGCTGAAAGCATTTATAAAATCGTCCAGTAATTTTAGGTTTGTTGGTCACAAACAAAAATAAAAATATTTTCTCATCCTAATATTTAAAAAAAAGTATATTATTAAATGACAAATTACAGGATACCTCGAACGGACACCTCTATGAACACAGGATCAGCTGGTACACTCTGTCCTTCTCCACTTTTCTCCTCTTCTTCTATGTTCCCCACTCTCTCCTCTGTCTCTTCTATGGCGTGGACAGGTCGGGTCTGTTTTATCTGATAGTTCACTATGATGTCTTCTATGTCTTTGAGGTCCTCTAAACTACTTGTGGGTAGGGAGGTGCTGGAAAAAATTATAATATAATTAATTTTTATTAAATCACTAGCAATCCACCCCAGCTTCACAGGATTGAAATTTAGGTTCATATGAAATAAAACACCACCTGCCAGATTTTAAAAAACCTAGATTCCATTTCACACTAGTATCCTACTAGTGTTATATTGGTATTACAAATAGTCAATAAATACATAAAAATTCATTTGAAACTACAAATATTCCTTTTAATTTGGATGTCAAATTAAAAGATCGGATGATTTTTAATTTAATTTCAAATGTCATATCATGAAATGTAATATTTAAATATTAAGATTAAAGTTGAAATATATACTGAGGGTGTTGACATGCCTCACTCTTGCCTCCGCGGCCGCTCAATGACCTGGCTCCATTTTGCAAATCTCTTACTACAGATTTAGTAATGACCTAAACTACAAACAAACCTAGAGAAGTCACCAGACGAGAGTATACAGTTGGGAATAGAATCTGGACATCTTGAGTAAGAGAGACTAACTAACTGAGGAATGATTCTTTAATTTATATGAATTAACCTCTGATAAAATATATACATACCCTTCTGCCAAATTTTCGCTGTTATCCAGTAAAGCTCCAACAGACATTGTTTTGTCATTTTTATCTTTATCACAACTATTACTAGTATTTCTAATGTCTTCACTTAGCGTTTTTTCTGAGTAACTGCTACCTTCGGACATATCCTCATTTGCAGTACTATCCCCAGATATTTTATTTATTCCATCAATGTCAGATTTATTTTCGTGAGTTTTTTCATTTTTCTCATCTTTTTCCGATTTTTTACTCTTTTTATGTTTATGTCGTTTTTCTTTTGATTTTGATTTATCCTTGTCTGATCTTTTGCTCGTTTTATCTTTACCTGATTTTTTATTACTTTTATCATCAACAGCACTTTCACTCATTTTGACATTATCACTTGCTGTATGCGTTTTCTCAACGTCTGTTTTATCACAGTCAGTATTAGTTTTAAGGAAGTCATTGCTTTTGTTTATTTCATCATTGACACTACTATTTGTATTATCATTTTCAGGTATAGTAATCACATCAGCACTTTTTCTCTCCTTTATCCTATGTATTTCATTTTCAACACTTTCTAATGAATGCCTGTTTGCCTGTATATTTGTGACGTCATTAGACTCAGATGACAGGGAAACATTATCATCTATAACAATTGATGAGTTCGCATTCTTATTCTGTGAATAAAAATACTATTTAATTTTTACTGTAATAATTGACCCTGTATAAAGAACTTGTTTTTTTAAAAGGAGTCATGGATAATAATTATAAGATGCTGTATAGCAAGAACAAGTGTAGCACATTTAAATAAAGGAATATATTTGCTTAAGGTGCAAATAATGTCACGGTTCTTTTTTTTCAATTGAAGATCCTATCTTTAATAAAAAAAAGAACCTAATAGTAAACAAATCGATGTAAGAGAGTGTTGCTACTCATATGGACTAACATGTTCGCCACAGACTTTGTCCTGCAACCACGCCGCCCTAACTGAAATACAAGACTTCGAAAATGTGCTATTTCACTGCAGTAAAGAGGGTGGTGCTATCACCAAGAGAAGTACCTATATTCTTCTACAGGCATACCATCTCTAATCTTAGCAAGAAATACTGCACAGACAGGATCTGCACAAATAAAAATGGGACAATATTATTTTATATTCATGTGTAATTCATTTCCACATGTTAATAATAATAGGAACACCTGTTAATTAGCCCAGAAATCTTTATCAATTGATTAAAAACAATACAAAAAAAATTGCCACAGTTTGGAAAAAAGTGTGTAAATTTAGGTTGTACCCAGGAAATGGGAGAAAAAGTTTCTTACATAATAATAATAATAGTAGGCGATGAGCCTGTGATATGGTAAGCAGATAGCTGATAAACATACAATTAAAGTATACATACAACACAAACAACAGAACAAGTACTTGTGCTCATCACACAATTATTTGTCCAGGGTGGAAAGTAGAACCCACAACCTCAGCTGAAAATTAAAACCTAGTAAAACGAAAAAGGCATGTTCACACTTACACCATCACTAAAAACACTAGGTATCACTTTGGCCTTCAGCTTAGGTCGACCCCTGATGATATCATAGTCATCTTCTTGGAAATGGTTGATGCAGATCAATGAGTTTCCGCTCAACTTGTTTGAAAGACCTATCACATCAATCCACTGTCGTTTCAGGATCCGACTACTTGGGAACCTGAAATATTTTTTAAACAATTATAATGAATGAAAAGCAAACAGGCATAGAACGCAACTGACCCCACACACTTGTACCTCCACACAAGAATTCCCAGTGTGGTATGGGGCATGAACATATAGACATCACAAACACCTCTGACCATTCAATTATCTGTCCCAAAAATACATACCGAAGCTGGTATTCAAACACCCTTAGACATAAAAATTAATTTTATGAGATAATTTTGATAATGAACAGAAAAAAAAATGTCCTGAGTAGACAGATAGCTGTCAATAGAAAAAGGCATGATAAGGCATTGGTCCTAGTTGTGAACAACAGCTAATTGTGGCTGGTTTGTAAACAGTTTGGTCACTAGCTATACTTCTTACTAATACACATTAGAGCAGCGTGGATCAGCTTACTCCAGGCCTCTTCAATATTCTGGAAAGACCTGTTTCCAAGACCGAAATATTAAGAGCCACCAAACATTGCATGCCACCATTCCAAAAAATGACCTGACCAACCCACATTTGGCCAGAGTGGTGGACTAAGACCTACATCCTTCTCATTCCAAAAGGACACTCAACTATGCGTCACAAATGGGGTGCAGAGAAGTAGTATCCACTCAAGGTGATAGAATTCACATGTTGCTAAAACAGTGGGGCTGTGCATGCTTCTTCTGTTGGTGGAGGTATATAGGTAGGTATTGGGTGGTAAAAAGCTGAAAAGAAAAAACAAGCCATGAAATCTTACCTGAAACATTTGATCTTGCCGTTGGCCTCAACATCACAGTTTTTGACACAGCATTTGTTTACCATGATTATTGCCTGATGTACATTCTGTAATAACAAATTTTAGAAATTACAAGTTTAAATAACCACTTATACTCTTGTGAAAAAAAAATTGTGAGTTTTAAGAATAATCTAATTTGATTGACACATTTGTTTCATCCACACCACAGTTACTTTTTGTAGCACAACATAAGGCAATACAATAACATTATAACATCATAAAGAATTTTTCTTGGATTCAAAGAATGGGACCATTTTTAAACATTTGACATTTCTAAACAAAAAACTAGATTGAAATAAAGCATTGAACTGAAATAGTGTGTATGAAAAATAGGAGTGAAAAATTTTTACAATAGTTATATTTTTTATCCCAACATAAATCAATATTAAACAATGCAAAAAAGATTTTAATATACATTGGTAGTATTTAAGCGAGTTATTCGAATTATTTGAATTAATAGCTCATATTTTATTTTGTCGAAAGCAATCTAAATACTTATTTTAGACCTTCATTTAGATTGTGATTCGAATTAATGTATTAATTTATTAAAATATTTAGAAGAAATTTACAAACGCAGAAATCATAACGCTTCAGAATCGCGCGTCCGTATTCTGGAATCGCTACTTCGAAAGCGCCTTTGAATTGAAAATAGATTCTATCAACCAAACCATAAGGTTCAAAATACAATTTCTGTACGAACGAGGTATCGATGATATTACGATACGATTTACAGAATAAGGCGCAACAATTACTTCACTAATTAAAACTTAAAATGATTAATTTACATTGATATCAAGTAATACCTTAACTTGTTTACAAACCAAAAAGGAATTTTCGCGCGCAAATACGCCAAAACAAGGTTAGAAACTAGTAATTTAAAGTTATTACTTACTATTGGAATAAAATGAACAGTGGTGCTTTGTGATCACTATTTAAATGGACATATGTATTCCATTCTTATTGGGTCCTCCAAACAAGTTCCTTCTCACTATTTCTGTAAGAATTTCGCAAACAATTACAGAAAAATATTTACTATCCCAGTTGTTTTTTATTAGGAATGTGACAGCTAGTGTTGTAATTTAACAAGTGGGTTTGTTTTGTTTTCATACGTTTCTTATCGTACTTTCTTATAACCGGTTTTTCCAATACTGTTATGGACAAGGAACCCTATAGTGATAATCATCCAACCAGGTGTTAGTCAAAAGTAAATAAACTTTATATTTTTTATATATATACATTTTGAGTAATAAATGATTATAACCGATTTTGTATACTTTATAACCTGTGTCTCTTTGTTATTAATTTGTAAGATGCTGACGTTTGAAACCTTTGACAGTTTTGACACATAAATTTTGACTGACATTGATAATTTAATGACTTCTGTTGACGACAATTTGTACATTTCGATTATTTTTACATTACAATCTATAACTTTTCGCAAACAAAAGAAGTGATAAGTGTACCACAATTTCTTATTTTACCCAAAAGTTACTTAAAGCAGTCAAAATTGCGTCCAAAATGCAAACCGTGATTGCTCCGCGGGAGCCCGCGCCAGTGCTTAGCACCAGTTCGACCATACTGAACATGAGAGAAAAAGAGAAATACATAGAAGATTTCGACTTTCCCTTCTGCGACGAGTCGTCAAAATACGAAAAGGTCGCCAAAATTGGCCAGGGAACCTTCGGGGAAGTGTTCAAAGCGCGCGCTCGGAACAGTAGCAAGAAATTCGTAGCCATGAAAAAAGTGCTAATGGACAACGAAAAAGAAGGCTTCCCGATCACTGCGTTGCGAGAAATAAAAATCTTGCAGCTCCTTAAACACGAAAATGTCGTTAATCTTATAGAAATATGTCGAACGAAAGCAACATCTCACAATAAATACCGATCTACTTTCTATCTAGTTTTCGATTTCTGCGAACACGATTTGGCAGGATTACTGTCGAATGTGAATGTTAAATTTAGCCTAGGAGAGATCAAGAAGGTCATGCAGCAGTTACTTAATGGTTTATACTACATTCATAGTAATAAAATCCTCCATCGAGACATGAAGGCTGCAAATGTACTAATAACTAAGAATGGTATTTTAAAGCTGGCGGACTTCGGGCTAGCACGAGCATTCAGCGTGGCTAAGTCGGGGCAGGTCAATAAATATACAAACAGGGTTGTCACACTGTGGTATAGGCCTCCTGAATTGCTCTTAGGTTTGTATCATGTATACATGTTATAGACATACTAAAACCTTGGTTTGGAGTCACAACATCTAGATAAGGATGCTAGAATGTTATTTTGCAAAGAAAAACATGAGAGTCCTCATTGGTTGGTTTTAGACTGTACTACAATGTCTATCAGCCCTGGCAGTGGATCACATATATGTTGCAGAGAGTAAATATTTTTATAATATGAGTATAGATGAATCGTTTCTATTTGTATTCCATTTTTTTACTTTTAGATCTAATGTAGTTTTGTAAGGTAAATAAATAAAAATCTTAATATAAGATTGATTCTACAAGATGAGGTGATTCTAATGGCAAAGAAATAGAAGTTCATGTCAAATGTTCGAATGTCTATCTATCGGTGTGAAGAGTGTGAGAAGTTAATGAATTATGCCATTCCGGTTTTAAACTACTAAATACGGTCACACAGGACTTTCATATTATCAAGTAGTAGACTGGACAAATGAAGATCCAATCTGGCATGTTGTGGTGATAGCGATTGTCAACGGGCACCAATTGGCGCAATATACATTCAACGCACGTGCCTTATTATTCAACAATGCATTTATTACCATGTTGCATTCTGCTGCGCTTTGAATATGCAAAGGGGATTGGAATTTTAAAGAATTGAAAAACAAATAAGTGATACTCAGAGTCGAGGGTGCCACACAAGGCACGCTTAGACTTAGAACAGAAAAATGGCCACTTATTCGAATCTTAATCTACTGGAAATTAAATCAAAACGCCTATACTGAGAAGTTGGTGGTTGAATTCAGAGACATCTTCAGAAAAAAACCGAATTCGGAGTCACTGTATTGTGACAAACCAAATAACATGCGGGTTACTTTTTAAAATGCATATGTATAAAATGCATAGATTTTGGCGCGCAAACACTGTAGGTAATATTCAAAAACTCCTCAGGTTAAGCGTTTCGATCTGCGCATATTATTGTCGAAGTCATAAATC